>JAKTVH010000377.1:17434-49696 GCA_030557105.1 Candida frijolesensis | reverse complement strand
GGTGTCACTGGTGGAGCTGGTCCAAATACGAACCAATCATCCCCTGCATTTTGGAATTTTGTTCAATTTAGTACCCCGAACGGTCCACAGTCTCCAAGTCGTAAAAACAGTGAAGATGTTGGAAACGCAAGTCCTACGTTGAATAGGAAATTAAAACAAGATAGAAATAATGCTGATCAAAGCAGTAACAACAACAAGAATACTTCACCATTTAAAAAAGATCAACAAACTGGAATGGTTGATCTGTAGTATTATTCCATTTGAATGATAAAAAAGAAATATTTCAGCTTTTTTTTTTAATTTGTTCCTTATATTATTGTGTCTTGTAATATATATATATATACAAAATTGTTAGGTAAATGCCCCAGTAAAGGGGATTAGACCTAGGTTTGAAACCGTATATTGGCTTGATAGGCTAAGGAACTATAAAGAAATACTAGTATTAAAGGATATGAACTGTAGCGAGCAAGGGCGAGCGAAGGTGAGTATCAGTGGAATTGGTAAAGACACGTATTACCTTACATCCCCCCCTAGTTTCGAAGCTCGTAGAAAACCAATAATATAGATAGATGAATAGAAACATCCATGAAGCAAGTAAGACTGCAAGTAAAATGATCACTAAAGGCTCTAAACAAAAATTATTTTTTTGAAAAAAAAAAAAAAAAGAATTTTTAGGCGGGATAATGATACATCGAGTAACATACAATGGGAACTTGTGCGATGTTGAAAACAGTAGCCGGGAGGTAGATAGATTGAGGAAAACCAAAAGGCAGCTGGGAGTATGGTGAGTGAATGATTCATCCAATGTAATAAAGCAAGCGGATAATCCAGGTAGTGTGAGATAATTTGTGCGCGCAGGATACTAAGGACAAATTCTTATGTGGATAAGTAAAGCGTTCCAACGGAACTGGTAGGGGGGAAAGAAACAAAACAAACCAATTGAATGGAAACGCAACAGGGTCGGAGTGTCAAAATGACTTGCACGCGAAATATTGATTGATAAATTTGCAACACAGGACAGGAAACAGAGCGAAACCTGAATTAGTGAGGAGTGCGGAGCAGGAGAGTACATTGTAGTTCGATTGAATGACTCAAATAGCCCCGTGGGTAACGATAGGTGTGGATAGGGGTAGACCAAACGTACCTGAATACGAAAAGACAGTGAACCAAGGGGGATGGCAAAATAAACAAGATGCAGATAAAGGTTGATGAGTCTAGGAAACTGAAACAAAAGACCGGCTGATGCAATAGCGTTCTAGGAGGTGAGCCCGATGTTGGAAAGGAAAACATTCATAGGCAAGAGCACTCATACAGAACAGACAACTGAGCAAAAACAGCACGTGGAGAAGTTTCTGGACGACAACATACGTCTGGCACTCAAGGAAGCCCGATAAGGTAAACTGAAACGGATGAACGCACGAATAGTGACGGAAGTTAAAATTGGGTTTTGCAACTGCTAGTGACGAAAAATGGCATCCCATTCCGATAGTGCCAGGAAAAAACTGAAGTGAAAAATATCAGAATGTAATGCCAATGGCGTGAACGGGGAAAGGGCCAATCGATAAATCACTGCAGAAGCCAATAAATGTAATGTCCTGGAGCGCTAGTGGAAGCAGTGTATGGCTACGACAGGTACATGATAAACAGGTTGCTGTAATAAGAGTGGTCATTGATGATAAACAGGTCTAGGAAGAACAGCGCGTGTTATAGAAGCCACTGCGTAAAGTAAAAACCTTGTTGAAATGACATGAATGGAAGCAACATTTTGAACGAAAAACAACGGCAATACTGGATGTGAAAACAACTTTGAAGGACAACATCTTTAGTTGTGAACATCGGTATTGTTTGAAATGTCGGATAAAAGAACGGTGATAACAACTAAATGGGTAGTTAAAGTAAGGATCTAAAAAAGGTTTGAACAAGGCAGAACCTCAAGATCGTGAAACTAATAACGGGAATCATGGTTGGAATCAACTCGGATTTTGAAGGTAACACTTAACCATAAGATACAAGGGGAAAACGTAGAATCAATAATGGTCGTGCTTAACTGACGAGGCTTAGTTTGTGTTTCAGGACTGTTTTAAACGTATGTTTCACAAGGGAAAAAAAAAAAAAAAAATTTGATTAACCCACCGGAAATTGGGCGACGAAAAAAAAAAAACTTTGTCCAATAGAAAGCGAGCAAACTTTCAATCCACGAAAGTGAGGGGCGACAACGAAAGTTGACGGGATGTGGAACTGATAGATAATCCTGCCGAAGGTGAAGTATACCTCTTCAACCCCTGTTTGGCTGAGGTTTTATGGAAAACAAAGGTTGTAGATAAAGCGTAAGTTCTAACCTCTAGCCGGGCGAAAACTGGAAGGGATAGCAGCAGATGATGATAAGGATACAATGATCAAATCTGACGAACCTGGTTACTCTCAGTTCACTTGGGTGGGTTGGGCAGGGAAAAAAAATTTTGATAGGACCTCCATGTTAGGTAAATGCCCCAGTAAAGGGGATTAGACCTAGGTTTGAAACCGTATATTGGCTTGATAGGCTAAGGAACTATAAAGAAATACTAGTATTAAAGGATATGAACTGTAGCGAGCAAGGGCGAGCGAAGGTGAGTATCAGTGGAATTGGTAAAGACACGTATTACCTTACAATAGTGTACGAGTTTTACAACGCCAAGCTCGGTCAAAATTCAGCTGAACTTGGGCGATTCGTATATGGTTCAGTAATTATATTTAGTAGTACGAAACTCATTGTTGTCGTTTTCATGAGACAAGCCCGTATTTTGTGACAACGAAGTACTTGTGGGCTGCCTGCGTAATCAATTCCCCAGGCCAACATTCTCATCACGTGATTACCAACCAGGCTATTGCAAGATCTGATCTTTGGAATTGTTACCGCTAGTATTTGATAGACATATCAAGTATTAACCATTACGTTTAATTAAACGATGGCAAGAATACGGTTGTTTTTGCTAGTGTTGCACCCACTGGGTACCTCTTTATATTCGTTGTAGAATTTCACGAATTTTTGAAGAATTTATATTCGATTGAATTAGCTGTGCAATTGATCTCCATAAATAGACTGAATTCATATAACTTTAGATTTCGAAACCTGAACTTATACTTATACTCTACCTCTAACTCTTAAACACTCGTTATGTTGGCTATATTTTCCGTGTGGGAAGAATTGTACCATGTCTAAGAGTTTCAGCTATTATCCAGATGGCACGACTTTAGGTGACAAAGATTTTATTTCCGCCGAAACACACTCCAACTTTGAAAATTCGTCGCACCCTGTGTGCCAATAGCTTAATTGGATTTACTTTTTTTTTTCTCAATATTTGTTCTACAAGAATCGCGTTCGAATCTTGACAGGAATATTGCTGTCTGGGCACAATAAATTCCTGTTATTCTGTTAAATTCCTAAACAAGGAACCAACCACGCAATCGGCAAAGTCGAGATATGTATAGCTCAAAAACTAAACATCACTAGATTACCCTTTTTTTTCAAGACTTCATTCAAGGTGCCTTGTAATATTCACTAGGTGGATACAACACGAAGGCTTCTCAAACAATCGGAATCGTGTTGATCAATAGAATTGTCAACAACTACAAGATTCTTCATTTGAGTGAATCACATTCCAATTCACTCATTTCCTGTGGCGTTTGACAATTGAACTCATAGCAATTCATTTACAGAAGTTAAAAATTGCCGTAAATTAGATAAGCAGATTCTACACTTGAACTGACAACTAAGGTTTATATATGCTTAGGACCAATAACTGTCAACAATAAAGAGTATCACTATTTATAGCGTAACACAAAATAAAAGATCTATATTAAATGCCGTAGTATTACAAAATGTACCTGAACAAGATCCAAATAAAATGTTCAAAATGCACAATATAAAAACAAGCGATTGCGCCGAATAAATACGGTAATAAGTTAAGAAAAATATGATCCCGAAAGTAAAATAACGTCCATTAGTGGGAAGCAGTTCGGTAACTGGTCTCTAATATCAAGAATTGAAAAAGCAAATTGTAAATAAACAATTCGAACTATGGCGTAATGAAAAACTCGTCAAACTCAAACAGATGCCATGACGGATAAGATCATAGCACACACGACCCAAAATCTTGTAGAAAGCTTACCTGCACTATTCCAAGGAGAAATGTCCACATCAGAGAGATCACTATTGTCCTCCGCAGAGTCAGGTTTGGCAGAGGAATCATTAGGTGTTTTTTCGGGTGTTGGAACAACTTCCCCAGAACCCGATGGAAATGACGTGACAGTTGTGATAAGGTCTCCCAATTGACTCACAATACCAGATTTAGTAGCAACGGAACCATCACTGTAGGTAGTAATCCACGTCGTAGTGTATCCGCTTTGCAACAAAGGTCGTCTGGATTTCAGAGCCACGTTATTCACATCAACAGGTGGGAAGGTAGTAATTGTGACAGTCGAATCACCAGTTTTAGTGAAAATTCCAGATTGAACAGTTTCAGAGCCCTCATTATCGGTAGTAGTCCAGGTAGTAACGAGTCCACTTTGAGAATTGGAGGGCAAAATTTGAATTGACGAATGATTGGTGACAACGTGAGAACGCTGAGTTTCTGAAGAAGCATGTTTATCAACAGGTGGATAAACCGTTAACGCAGTAGTTACGGCAGTAGTAACGAGATCAGTTCCAGTACTGACAAAACCATCATCATTAGTGACTGTCCAAGTAGTAGTAACCTCAGTTTCAAACGTGGAAGTAGTCACGTAATGCGATTCGAAGGAAGTAATATCATCTTCAAAAGCACTAGATTCTATACCTGGGGAACGGGTGTCACTGAGGTATGACGAGGTAGCATCGATATCAGATGTAAACTCAGATTCTGTTAAGTGCGTACTCACAATGCTAGTAATAGTATCAGGTTCCGTCAAAATACCAGATTCGGTAATCTCATTGTCAACACCATCAGTCGAGGTGGTCCCATTTTCAGTTGTTGGATCGTTTGCCATTGTGAAAGTATCAGATTCATCAACATCACTGGATTCAGGTGATTCAAGTTCTGGTAGGAAGGTAGTCTTAGTACTGACGAAGGATTCCGACTCTGTAACAATACCAGATTCAGTAGTCTCGGATCCATCACTGTTAGTTCTCGTCCAAGTGGTGGTGTATTCAGTGGTGAAGTGTGGTGGGAAAGTAGTCTTCGTGCTCGTCGAAGTTTCTGATTCAGTCACAATACCAGATTCAGTAGTTTCAGAACCATCACTATTAGTTCTTGTCCATGTGGTAGTGTATTCAGTTGTAAATGGCGGTGGGTATGTAGTATAAATTGAAGTTAACGTATACCAAAGACCATCAATATCAGTCGTGACGTTGATTATACCTTCTTGAGTTTCGGTTGCTCCTCCATCTACAATCGTTGTTAACGTTGTGGTAAATTGTGTTGGTTGGACTCCTGGTGCCTCAGGAATACTTGAGTCTATAAGTTGACATTTTTCAGGAATGGGATTGTTAGGAACAGGACCGGTATATGTAAGACTACCGAACAAAGGATTTGGTAGACCAATGCCAAAATCAGTGACAATTTCAAATAGGTCGGGGTCGTACCCTAGCCCAATTTTGAATTTTTGCATGAGCACGAATGCATACAAAGTTAAAATCCCAGTTTGTTCATCGTAACTGTATGGAGGACCAGTTGGGGGAGCACCAGTAAGTGGAGCAATCAACCCAATCTTGTTACCATTTCCAAAACCATAAACAGTGTATGTCTGAGGCATAGGAAAGGGTGCACCAACGATGGTAGCTGTTGAATCAGCAAGGTAGAAACTGTGGGTAGTGTCAACAGGCGGACTTGAAAGATACATACTGGAGTCCTCAGCGACAATGATACAACCAGTACCTTTAATTTCACATGTTTGTTGGTAAACCAGTGCGACTAAACAAATTTGACCATCGTTTCTAATGGTTATACCTGAGCCTAGGAAAACAGTTCCCATGCTTCTTGCGGTACGTTCAAAGACTATTAAACCATTATTTCTCCAGTTACTACCTGCCAACGAATTCTGTGTCATATACATGCCAGAACTTTTCAAATAAATTTCACCATTATTGGTAAAAGATGCCCCTATTAGCAAGAAATTTGTTGAACCCAGCGTTATAGCTGCATTAAAAACAATAATACCGTCATTGATAATCGCATCCACAACGGATTGAAAATGAATCATAAGTGAAATCGTCGATGAAGTCAGCCAAATATAAAGACCGGCATTTGGCTCAACAGTCAATGGGCCGCTAAATATTGAATACTCATTGTTGATAAGTGACCATGTGGCCCCTGATCTAATAGTTATCTCACCAATGCTAAGATCCACGAGACTCCGATCTATCCTGTCTTCGGTGACCTCAAGTGCCAAAGCGTAATTGAAGAATAACCATAAAATTATCAACATTCGTCGAAAGGGGGATAACATAAGGGACTTTTTTTTTTAATGGTTTGTGTTACTTAAATTGTATGTTTAATATATAGGGGAATTGTGGGTAGGAAATAATTAAATTCGTTAAAAAACAAACCACGAGCATAACGACTTGTATATATTCTTTTTGCTTCGGCACTAGAATCAAGGAAACGAGTATCCAGTGTTTTTGCTAATGTGTCGTATTTTGTATTTCGTTAGCTATTGTAATCAAGGCAGGTTTATTTTTGGAGGTGGTGGAAATAGGTTATGAAGCTGCGAAAATAATCTGGGGCGACAACGTAGAAAATTATCCATCGCTGAGCATGAGAAAACATTAAATTGCGGAATATCAATGTAGACAAATTATTATATTAAAATAAATCAATTACGTGAGATGTTTGTTTTTGGTCATTCATTGTTATTGGTACATCGGGTTGTGCAAAATAAATAATGCTGGGTACAAAGACAAAAGTCCAAAGGCAGACTAGTGAATACATTTACAGTGTATGTAGCCATAATACTACGTCCACACATTCAATATTTCGATACGGTGATATCAATAATATTGGATCCCTACACACTACGAATCAGATATTTTGTACATCAACGAAACAGACATCGTTCGTCACCTCTAATGCTGGATGCCTCTGTTGGTATTACAAATGAAATGAGTTCTTAGAAGACATGCTCCTTCAATGGTGTAATATTTTATGGATTATTGATATAATTGAACCAAACCGAATAATTTTTTTACTGGGATGGAAAAGAAAGAACTTGGATGCAAAAAATATAATCATGTAGGAAAATGCAAAACAAATAATCTTCATAGACACAGCATGTAGTGGGTAGTGCAAATAAAAAATGTTATTATTTTTCATAGATCAAAAAAGAAAATTCTGGAAATCTCAACAGGTGGTTCAATATCATCATAAAAGGCATTCCTTGTGGTAAGTAATAACTCTTGAGCTGTAAGTGATCGATGCTCGGCACCTTTTGTTGATACCTTGCCACATTGTTATCAACCTGTGCCTCCTATAAAGACATCATTCCAAACGAGTGAAGGTACAAATTTACGCAAAGCTTAACTTGTTTTTTCTCTTGCATAACACCGGGATATCCTGGAGTTATTAACATTTAGGGCTAGACCAAAGAAAATAATACGAAGAAAACCAGGTAAAGTCAAAACAAGGACTCGGAAATCACTTAAACATGATTGTCATTACCACTTTGCTGAACAAAACTTGCGTACAAAAATAAAGGAACGCTTCGATTCCATCACGAAAAGAACGAATAAAATTTCAATATCTCCAGTTAATGCAAATTGCAAAATAATACAACATCCAAGTATTATACAGCCCTTAACATTATTGGTTGTTTGGATCTTAAGCCACTTGCAGTTCTATATATAGAACAGAACAAAAAAAAAAATAAGCTATGAGCGCTGTTAGAACAGTAACAGTTGTTCAATATTTAGTATTTTACTCTAGGGAAATTAACGAAAACGGAAATAGAAACTTCAATGACCCGATCTCCCCAGACTTCTTCAAGTATAAACAAGAGTCGTAGCAACATCCCCTCTCTAGGTCAATCTTTTTAACATCCATTTTTGTCAATATCTCGTCTAATGCAGCCTTGGGGCAATTCAATCCATCTCATTACACAGTAAAAAAAAAAAAAACGGAAAAACGAAAACTCAGGCAACCATATTACGATCAAAACAATGTGATGATCCTCGAGTGGATAACTAAATTCCCGATGAATAGCGAGATTTTTGCTAAGTGTTGGGACTCCTTGTCGAAAGCCAAACTTATCCTTGGCAAGACAAAGACGGCTTGCATTTTCCGTTATCCCGTTTTTCCATTTCTGCTCGTATTTCCGTTTTGCATCTTTTTGCATGAGGACTCTGCACAAGTTATTGGTGACAAGAATCACTCAATTTGATATTACCTATATCTCGACCCATAATTTTTAATGCAGATTTTCAAAATCACGAAGTGTGCCTGCCAAGGTTATCAGTAGTTGAAAATTCGGGGGTTAATCGATGTATAGATCCGAGGACAATTCTGCAGTACGTTCATTTTTTGTTCTGGATAAATGTGCAAAATATTTCCGTCACACTTATCTTATCTGGTCTCAAATAGTGAAAAGTAGGATTCTATTAAAGGTTGATTTGCAGCCAATGCCTATGATTTGCAGTATGCGTATAGTTCGTTTGTTTCTCTGCTGACTCACCATGGTAGCGTCACATTTCTACACCTAAAAGCAAATCTCTTCACAACATGAGTTAAATATCCTCGGTTTACTTAGTCAAACATTTCTAGGGATTACCAATACCTGCTTCCCTTATTGATTTGCCACCGAGTGCATCACATATTTTGATACTCTTCCAGCATCATCTTTTCTATCCATTGCTCCAGGTCGTGTGCAAAGTTCAGCGGCGTGATTTTTCAAAGTTTTTTTTTTGGCTGTTTGTCAGATTGATGTACCAACGCTTTACCGAAAAAAAAAAATCAAATCCCATAGTGTTAATCTATCACATACACATTTTCTTTTTACTCACTCGTATTCCTTCATACAACAAATACGGATGCACTCATTAATTAAACTAGCTTTACCGATAAGTAAAGGTATATTAAGGAATTCTCAACATTTTCCGAGAATACGACCAGATGTGTTGAGTCAAGTCACTCGCAGATCAACTCTACCATCTTTATCATCATCACCGACCCTGGGGTTTGTTAGATTTGCTTCCACAGCAACAATCAAGCTATTACAAACTCAAGAGCAACTGGCAAATAGTGATCTAAACAACCTCCCAGCACAATTAGAGTTTTACAAATCTTTATTGGCAAACAACTACCCTCATTTATTAGTTCAACGTTTCGAAACCCCAGGGATCGCCTCCAATGCCGATTGCACCAAATTATACATCGAAGCCTTGAATAAGACTGGTCAAAAGGAGAAGGCAGAACATGTGACCAAAACCTTATTGCAACAACAACAACAACAGCAACTTCAACAACCAGGTGGATTACCATATGGGTTTGGATCTAGATACGAGCCGGTCCATGTTGTCGTTAGTGAATCATTATTGACCATTTTGTCTAAATGGTTGAAGTGGTTAATACCAATAGCATTATTAACTTATGGCGCCACCAATGCATTTAATTACTTAGTCGAAAATGGTACTATTTTTAAAAATGCGGAAGTTCTGGATAAATCTGTGGACGTATCTCAAAGTACTGTCAGGTTCAAAGATGTTCAAGGTTGTGATGAGGCCAGAGCTGAATTGGAAGAAATTGTTGAATTCTTGAAAGATCCTTCCAAGTTTACCGCATTGGGTGGGAAATTACCCAAGGGGGTTTTGTTAACTGGTCCTCCAGGTACTGGTAAAACTTTATTAGCCAGAGCTACTGCCGGTGAAGCAGGTGTTCCATTCTTTTTTATGTCAGGTTCGGAATTCGACGAATTGTATGTTGGTGTAGGTGCCAAAAGAATTCGTGAACTATTCAATCAAGCAAGAGAAAAGGCTCCAGCGATTATATTTATTGATGAATTGGATGCCATTGGTGGTAAAAGAAATCCAAAAGATCAAGCATATGCGAAACAAACTTTGAATCAATTGTTAGTGGAATTGGATGGTTTCAGTCAAACCGAAGGAATTATTATTATTGGTGCTACCAATTTCCCAGAATCCCTAGATAAGGCATTGACTAGACCAGGTAGATTTGACAAAGAAGTCATTGTAGACTTGCCAGATGTTCGTGGTAGAATAGATATCTTGAAACACCATATGCAAAATGTTGAAACTGCCGACGACGTTGATCCTTCAATTATTGCCAGAGGTACTCCTGGGTTATCTGGTGCGGAATTAATGAACTTGGTCAATCAAGCTGCAGTCCACGCATCCCAATTATCTGCTCCAGCTGTGGATATGTCACATTTTGAGTGGGCCAAAGACAAGATTCTCATGGGTGCTGCTAAAACCAAAATGGTTATCACTGACGAGAGTAAAAGAAACACCGCGTTCCATGAAGCTGGCCATGCCATCATGGCCATGTATTCCAAAGGTGCTACCCCATTATACAAGGCTACTATCTTACCCAGAGGAAGAGCATTAGGTATCACATTCCAATTGCCCGAGATGGATAAAGTCGACATGACCAAACAAGAATGTTACGCCAGGTTGGATGTTTCCATGGGTGGCAGAATCGCTGAAGAAATGTTGAATGGGAAAGAAAACGTTACTAGTGGATGTGCGAGTGATTTATCCAATGCCACCAGTGTAGCCAGAGCCATGGTTGCATCATATGGTATGAGTGATAAGGTGGGTCCGGTTAGATTGAGTGATGAATGGGAATCATGGTCTCCAGAAATTCGAAATTTGGCCGATCAAGAAGTTCGAGATATGTTAATAGAGAGTGAAATAAGAACCAGGAAATTGTTGAATGAAAAGAAATTGGAATTGAAGAAATTGGCCGAAGGATTGTTGGAATTCGAAACTTTGACTAGAGAACAAATGGAAGACATTGTAAATAGTAAGTAGCACAATAGATTGTTTGAGTAATACAAAAAGTTACCTAAAGGAAGATAACGGTTTTGGAGTTGATTGAGAATAATGAATGAAAGAAGGTTCAAGGCACGTGACTCGGTAATAGATGGACTTGAGATGGTGGAGTTATACGGTTACCGTGTGGAGGTTTGGTTTCGGGTAATGACTTTTTTCTTTTTATGGTAGCCGATGTTACCAACTTGCAGGAGAAACCGACAAGAATATAAGTGGGGAAGCAGAAGGGAAGATATGCGTGTCACTGCAAATGAGTGAATCAATGACTTCCAGTAGGATATGTCACCCAAAACGCGACAATGGGAAGTTCAACCAGAGAGATTACAATAAAAATGGAGAGTGGGAACGATGATTACAAATTGCGCTGTGATGAATGGGTAAATTATACAAAAGAAACTTTGGGGTAATACAGTGGTGGCAAGTACATTCCAATGAGCCCAACAATATACGTTTCGACTAAATCACTCCGTTTTGAAATATTGACTCGTTGTCAAGTAATAGTGGTGGGGGGATCTAGAACAATAAACCATCAACAAGAAAGAAAAAAACAGATAGATCTGCGTACATAATGTCGCTTAGATTTCCTAATTGGGAGTTTTATAGTGTCGCATATTTCGCGATAAATTAACGTTAGGAGAAGAAACTCCGTCTCACTAAGTTCTGGTTTTTACAGCAAAAAAAGCGAAAAAACAAGGAACAACGGGTTTAATACCTCACCACGAAGAATATATAAATGAACTAGGAAAGAACTAAAAATAGCAATCTTTTAATTTCCCAAGAACGCAACAACTACAGAGATATCCACTATTCTAACTAACGGATATTAACTATTCATAATTTCCATATAGAGAGAGAGTGAAAAAGAAAACGAAAAATTCAGACATGCCTTCATCGATTCAACCAGAAGAATATGAATTGGTTCATTTGACCGATAAAGAAATAATAGAATTCACCAGAACCCAGAATGCCCAATCCTGGAAAGGTGCATTATCTACCAAGGATTATGTCTTGAGAGAACACGTCTTGGGAAAATCAAGAATGGCATCCACTGCCCCTAACCAATTGTTGGTTTTCATGTTGAGAAAAATTTCAGACCATACCCCGTTATGTTCAATTGAATTATTGATTAGAAAATCGAAAAAATATACCTATGGAGACAATGGCACAGTTGAAGAAAATGAGATCTTGAGTGGGTGTATTGGTGGGGTTTATACGTATCCTGAACATCGTGGCAATGGCTATGCCAGAGTCATGGTTGATAAGTTGGTCGTTATAGGGAAAGAAATTATCGGTGACGATGGGTTTATATTCTTGTATTCGGAAATTGGTGAATATTATGCCAAGAATGGATTCAAGTCATTGGGGGTTGATTTGATCAATGTTCCAATGACCGATGCTGCTGTTGATCATACCATTAATGAGAAGTACGATTTTATCAATTATCATGAATTTGATCCGTTAATGGAGAAATTTAAGGACCAATTTAAATCAAACATAGTTGACAAAGTGAAACATGATAAAGTGACGAGAATTTCTGTGGTTCCAAATTCAAACATTCTCGATTGGTTCCATTTGAGATCCAAATATATTGCATACAAATTATTCTACGAAGCCAAAGATTCGGACCCAATAGATTTCTACAATGAACCATATGAAGCCATAAAATCAAAATTAACCACTATCGAACCCCACAAATTTGGTGTCAGATTATATGACGATAATAACAAAGTGGTTGCATTTATAGTATGGACCATGGACTATCTCTCTGAGACCAATGAAAATTACGTCACGGTGTTGAAAATTGTTTCATTATCAGGAAACAAGGACGAGAATTCCATCAGGTTATTGAAGTTGATGAAGAATTATTTAGTGGAACAACCTACATTGGGAATGAAAACCAAGAAGCTTGTAATTTGGGAGTCGGAGATCAGTGGCCATGTTAAACAGTTTTTGGTTGATCAATGGAAGAGTACAACTGGTATAGACAATTCTTCCCGTTCTGCAATAATGATGAATAATCAGGAAATTGATGAACAGTTGAGAAAGGGACAGGTTATATGGGAAGGAAATGACAAGTTGCCGTGGTTCTAAGTAGGTATTGTGTTGTATAGGCATATGTATACATATTCCCAATATCAAGGTATTATCGTTCAGTAAGCAAAGTTTGGGGGAAAAACGTAATCGTAGCAGCGTGAGCCACTGTAACTGAAAAATATTTCCAGGCGTGTTTTTTTCTTTTGGTCTTTTCTTTGGCCGCTTTTGATACTAAACCACAGAGTGAACATATCACCCAAATGCTGACACGAAACACAATATCAATAGGGTACTACGATCCATTTGCAGTGTATCCTTCGGTCAAAGATGAAATTGAAAAGCTTTTCCCTATCCAGAACCTCCATGTTCGATTCCAACCTTCACAGCCACTCAAAACTATAAATAACTTGCCCATTGAAATGATCGAAGAAATCCCCAATAAGAAGTCCTTGGACCAACATGATATTGACAGCATATATTCGCGAATAATGTTCATTAAAGTTGAATCACTTGATAAATACCGTAGTCAGGTGCGTCCTTTGATTCGGGAATGGTTGAAGAATTTGGTATTTAAATATAAGAGTTCGTGGATGATTGTTTTGTTTATCCCACTGGATGCTAAAGATCGACTGAGTACGATTATCAAGATGTCACATTTCGATAAATTGGTAAAAGATTTCGGCAATGAAGGTAAAGAACTATCAACGATTTTGCCTGCCAATGTCACGGCCAATGATTTTGAGAATTGTTTGAAATTGAAACAGAATGAATTTGAAGTAAATGAAGTACAAGCGAGTATCAAGAGCTTGTTGAGTTGTTCGTTTAACCAAAGATATCAGTTGTTTGCGGAATTGATTAAACAACGGAAAGGGAATAGTATTGAAAGGTTTGTGGCGTACTGTAGCATGACAAATTTATTCGATGATATGAGGTTGTTTCACGACGCGTTGAGTAATTTTGACCATTTGGCACAAGAACTTAATAAGGTGATTGAAGCACACCCGGGTTTGTTTGATTATAGCGTGGCACTTCCACAGTCATTTAAGGAGTTTGATTTTGAAAAATTCATTGATGAACCAAAAGTTAAAGCTAATTTGTTTTCAGGAGAAAATGTCAACTTGTTTGAATTAAGATGCTTTATTTTTTTCAGACAATCGTATACTCTCCAGAAATTGGCAGATACGACGGCTTCAATATCCATTGGGGCATTACAGATTTCAAAATTGTACCGAAACTTGACATTGTTTTTAAATGACATTTCCAAGAAGAATCATACTGACTTGAATGAATTTGAATTTTCAGTAATTCAGTATTACTTGAATATACCCATCATCGGCAAACTTATAGAACAAGCGGAAAGCAGTCAAGATGACAATTCGTATCAATTGAAAAATCTTCTAGAATCAAGAGCGGAGTTGAAATTACTCCAACGATCTATTCTTATAAAGTTGTCGCAGATACATGGATTACTGATTAAAGGATTGGAGCAAGCATTTGAAGAGGTGTCATTAGACGAAGAAGAAGAAGAAGATAACGACAAAGAGAAACCAAATGGTGAACACAGAGTGTCCACTAATCCAATTTTGCTAGAAGCCATGAAGGATAAGTCGGCGTATTTAGATGTATTTGAAAGGTTAACCGAAGATATAATTGAGGACTTTTTAATTTGTGAACGGTCCAAAACCATCGATGTTCTTTCCATAGATCTCGCTATTTTAAATTATGAAAAGGGAAATTATTCAGAATGTTTACAAATCTTGAAGGATTCTCATGAATTCTTTATCCAAAATGGATGGAACTTTTTAGGTGGGATATTATTGGAGATTTATTATGAATGTGTGCAAAAAATGGAACCACAAGATAATGATGAAATACTAACCACTTGTTTGAGAATATTGGCTGTTTTGGTAACGAACAGGATCGACATTAATTCGTTTAGGTTGATTAAGAACAAAGTCCAAATTGAGAAATTGTTTAACAAAATTGAAGAATATTCCTTATTGCAAAATATTAAGATTGAAAGTTCGTTGGAAGATTTTTTCAAGACAGAGTTAGTTCCATATATCTGCGCCGATGAAACAACAACAAAGGATAAGTACATTATGAAAGTCAAAGTAAAGAACCCGTTTGGTATCAAATTCACATTTAAGAATGTTGAATTGATTTTAGTCGATGACGAAGGGTCGGAAATTGTCTTTCACGCTAAAGATGTTCAAATCACCCCACAACCAGAAAGTATCGTGCAGTTATCGACAAATCGATTCCTCCTTGGTTCATTCTCACCATATAGGTTGTCCATCCAAATGAATGAGAAATTATCGTTGGTGTTGGATTATGGCAGAAAGGAAATGCAAATGAATAATGCTTCATTTGTTAGTGACACAGTTATCGAATACCATACTTCACAAGATAGGATTAAACAAGGTTCAAATGGTACGATTTTGGCGTATCAGAATTTGTCTAAGTTAACAGCCCAATTTAATTGTGCAAACAGGGTGAAATTAGGTACCACTGAAGTGGTTCTTAAAATTGTGAATGGTGATAATGTGACTAAGAATATCAATGTGAAGATATTTTCAACTACTGATGGATTGAAACTTGAAAAACAGATGGAGACCATTGAGAGTCTAGAAAAAAAGGAATCCCGGGATTTATTGATACCCTATTCATATTTCAATGAGAACAAGAATATCAACATGAGGGCAAAGATACAATATAAAGTAGATGATGAAGAGTACATGTTCCAGATTTCATACAACATTGATACAAATTTAACTATTTCGGTCACGGTTCAAGATTTGTTCAAGGAGGAGTTTATCTATTCCAAGTTCCAGATCGGGACGTCAAATTCCAAATTTCCAATACGATTACTTGATAACGAGCTTACAACAGAGTCTGATTATAAGATTGCTAGACCATCGAAACAAGTACATGATATTGTCGCGTTCGGAGAACAACCAGCTACGTTTTTCTATAAAATTATACCGAATGACAAAATTTCCAGCAAAGATGTATTTAACCTAAAAGTGGAATACTCAAACTTACAAGAAGAATGCGAAGACTATATCTCGCAGGTGGTGATCAACAAATTGGAAGATAACGGGTTAGTCAAGTATTGGTATTTGTTGAAAGATGTAATCATCAACAAATCGACATTTGATTTGAACAACTATGCCATTAACAATTTCATTAATTTCACCAACGGTTTGGAATTGAATTTGTTATTAGAGAAGATCATCATCCAATACGTTGAATCCAGCTCAGATCAAAAGCAATTGTTCAATTTGATGACGGATATATTAGTGAACAACAAGTCGGATGTTCATCAAACTACCTTTGCCCGAAACAGTCATTTTTTGCACATTTGTGTCGCAGTGCCAATATTGAAATATTTACAAGTTGTGGAATACGAGTACGAAAGAAAACAATACGTGGTTGGGGAGCCAATTAAAATGCTACTTAAAGTCAAAACTATCAGCAAATGGTTCGACGAAGAAACGGAAGATGAACACGATTCCAACTCTTTGCCATTGGCTGCATCTTCACCTACAAGAAATGGGTCAGCTTCGATAGAGGAACAGGAGAAGGAAATGAAAGGAAAGTTCCAATTGATTGTACAACATGATGATAATTGGTTAATGTCAGGACTCAAAAGATTCACTTTTGATATGGAACAGGGCGTATCAGAAACAGAATTGATTTTGATTCCATTAAACGTGGGTAAGATTCTATTACCCAAGATATTGATCAAGAGCTTGAATGGTGATAATGATGATCTGGAAATTGATTTTAAAAATGGTCTGGAAACCATACTTGTTATTCCTGAGGTTCAAAGTATTACTTTTGCATTTTAATATATACATATACTTATAGAACATGACGTCACAACAATATAGAATAATAAAGCGTCGAAATCTCGTCCTCATTGGGTCCGTATCCCCCGAGGTTAAGACGACAAGGCTCGATCAATTCCACCCGAAGATGTCAGTGTAAGCTAAAACAACGGTTGATAGCTAAGCCAACATTCGAACACAAACGAAATAAAATAAGCAGGTGAAAGAAAAAAAAAAACAATCCCCAGCCGAAGCAACGTTGGAGAAAGTTCCTGGATGGATATCTCGGCAAATGGAAAAAAAAAAATATCTGTCAAATTCCATATTGACAAAACCAACACCATTTCTTCTTCTTTTCGTTTGAAAGCAATCAAGAAATCACCTATTCATCATGAGCAAAGTTAAAGACACCACATATTACGATATTTTAGAAGTCGAGGTAACCGCCGATGAGGTCGAATTGAAAAAAGCTTATAGAAAACGGGCAATCAAATTACACCCAGATAAAAACCCTAATGATCCCACCGCCAGTGAAAAGTTCCAAGAATTGGGAGAAGCCTATAGAATATTGCTGGACCCTAACAGCAGAGCCATTTATGATGAGTTTGGAGTTGAAGGAATGAAAGAAAATACCAATCTTCAACAACAAGAAATGGACCCGAATGAATTTTTCACCATGGTGTTTGGTGGGGATGCGTTTAAAGACTGGATTGGTGAATTGAGCATGTTGAACGACATTACCAAGGCTGCGGAAGTCATGGACCATGATGATGAAGAATTGGCGGATTCAGTACAATCCATGAACGTTTCCGAAACAAGCTCCGCTACTAAGGTCAATGATAGTAGTCACACGTTGTCCACAGAAGAGATTAAGAGAAGAAAGAAACAAAAGATGACCAAAGAAAAGAGAGAAGAGATATTGAGGTTGCAAGAGGAAGCTAGACAGGTTAAATTGAAGAGAGTTGAACAGTTGGCTAAAGAGTTGTTAATCAGAATCGACAATTACCAAACTGCTAAAAATAATAAGGAAGGATTGGATGCGTTCCTCAGAAAATTGCGAACAGAATTTGAAGACATGAAGATTGAGAGTTTTGGTATTCAATTGTTGCATTTAATTGGTAAAATCTATACAAGTCAAGCACATGCTGCAATTTCTTCGTCCAAAACCTTTGGTGTTTCCAAGATTTTCACCACCGTTAAAACCAAAACAGAAACTGTTAAAAACGGATACTCTATTTTAAAAACAGCTGTTGATGCACAATTGTCCATTGAACAAATGGTCAAGGAACACGAACAATTCTTGAGGTTGCAAGCTGAGGGCCATCAACCAACTCCACAAGAAATTGCTGCAGAAGCAGAAATGGAACGTTTAATCACTGGTAAATTCTTAGCTACTGCTTGGGCATCGACCAAATTTGAAGTTACAGACGTTTTAACCAAAGTGTGTCATCTTATTTTGCGTGATAGAAACATTTCTAGAAAGGAAAGGTTGGCCAGAGCCGATGCTTTGTTATTCTTAGGTAAGGAAATGTCCAAAGTGCAAAGGTCTCCTGAAGAAGAAGAAGAAGCTCGAATTTTCGAAGAAATGATGGCCGAAGCCAAGGCGAAGAAGTCGTCCAGAACCAGAAAACAAATGAACAATAGAGAATTGGAAGAGTACATGCAGAAATTAGCTGCTGAACATGCCCAAGAAGAAGAGGAACAACAAGTACCACGTCATTAAAATTATACACATATATATATATGTATAGTACACCGCCATATGTAATGTTTGTCTTTTTTAGTAATAGAACAAGAACATCTTTAAGTGTGGAGTAATAAGATGGAGCCAACTAAACCAAACCAAGTCGTGCGATGTGGCAGAATTTTGTGTGGTGGAGATTTTTTCCTCGCCGAGGCGGAACGAAAAAAAGTGATGCTTAATAATCCTATACCAGTTGAGTTGCCACAGGCGTTAGTCATTCAAGTATCACCATCAAACTATCTCCACCATGGTCAACTCAAAGCAGGTATTACAATTGTACAAACAACTATTAAACAAGGCGTACAAATTTGACAACTATAACTTCAGAGAATATACGAAGAGAAGAGTTCATGATACATTCAGATCAAACCAAGGAATATCGAATCCTGAAGAAATCACCCAGTTATATAATGAAGGGATAAACCAGTTAGCATTGTTGACGAGACAAACTACCATTTCACAGTTGTACACGTTTGATAAATTAGTTATTGAACCATTGAAAAAACATCAATGATTGGAGGAAGGTCTTTTTGGTTGTGATTTTTTACGTTTAATTGTACATAGTAGGATAGTCCCATAATAATACAAATGTCCATATCTATTTCAAAGTCGCTTTTACAAGGAACAACAAGAGATGTCAAGCTACGGGAAGTTGGAATGTAGTTATCTGATCGAATGTCAAACACTTTCACATAATGACAATGGGGAAGCCACTACAGTTCAAGCCATGAATACAATAGCTAATAAGATACTTAGTAAGATTACAAATCAAAAGAATGAGATTAAGATTGAATTGACAGACGTGAATAACAAAGTCCTTTCGAATGTTCACCATTTCATTTCCAGACACACGTTAGATATTTCATTTGAAAGGCTTTTTTTTTTGTTTATTGTCAGGTGTTGGAATTGTCGATCTTTTCCTTCCGCATCATTCCTCCCTATTGTTGAAATTTACACCATTGTTAGCAACGACGATCGTGGTAGTCCTTGTGCCAACCGCGGAAAAAAAGAATGGAACATTTTAGGTGCAAAACGAATATAACGAGATCTTTTATTTTTATTTTTTTTTTGCAAATACTTTATTGAAACAAAAAAGATTAGCTGTTTAAGAAGATCCTAACAAAGGAATGACACGTCCAAATACACGAATTTTCAATTGGAACAAGAATCGTTGTCGGTATAAAACTATTAACACTTGTCTATCAAGAATTTTTTGGAAAGAAATAAATTGGTTTGATTAACTTTTTATTTTTTCTTCTTCCTTCTTTCTTTTGGTTTTACCACCACGGACCCTTCTTCAAGTATAACCAACAGCAAGCATGAGATACTCAGGGATTTTACTACTATTGCTGACGCTAATAACAATGGTGTTGTCCGCTTCACCTTACAAATACACACCATTGGATATCGCACAATATTCGTGTGACGCTTGGATCACCAATCACGAGCCTGTTTGTTTAGCTCCTACTGTGTGGGGAGGTCATAATTACGATTGTTATTGTAACAACAATGCTGCGTTTGCCACAATTATGGACTGTTTCATCAATGGATACAACAATAACACCAGGGTCATCAATGAATTTGCCCAAACTTGTAACTTGACTTTTGATTCCATGTATATGAAATACCGATTGGCATTGCTTTTCAACACCACCTACCTCAGAAACTTTTCCTCCTTGGGAGACATTGGGACCTTGGACAAGAGATGGGGTAAATTGACTGAGGACCAACTTGTCAAACACCCAGTCATGTACAATTATACCAATGGGTCATTTGCCATCTACAGAGAAGTCTACGACGTGTATTACTTGAACACCAATCGTTCCATAGTTTATGGTGGTATTTTGTTAGCTTACTGGGCAGTTATTCTTTTATTCGCAATCATAATTAACTTGGTCTTGAAAATGTACTTGGGTTGTATGATTAATGCGTTTATCGGGAAAGTCGTAAATGGTTACAGAAGGGTTATCGGATTGCCTGCTACATTCACCCAATCCAAATCCAAAGAATTTCACTACATGGGTGGGTTCATCAGTGGGTTGATTCCTTCAAGATTGGAATCGCTTGTGATTAGTGGATTTTTGATCATGACTGCTGTTTTATTGGCAGTTAATATTTATCATATCCCTGGTAATCCAAAAGATCCAACCACATATCAAGAATTATCTGGATTAATAGCTACCAGATCTAGTATTTTGATTGGGTACTTGGTTCCGTTGTTGATTTTGTTTGCTGGTAGAAATAATTTCTTGCAATGGTTAACGGGTTGGAAATTTTCAACATTTATGATGTACCACAGATGGATATCAAGAGTAGTTTTAGCGTTGGTTTTTATTCATGGTGTATCTTATACTATCAATGACAAGGCCAACGGTACTTATGCAACCAATATGAAAACCAATAATGTCATTTGGGGGATTGTTGCCTGTGTTTGTGGAGGCTTTATTTTCTTCTTTGGTATGTTGTTTTTCAGAAGACGATACTATGAATTCTTCTACGTTAGTCATATCTTGTTGGTCACGTTTTTCATCATTGGTGCAGTGAGACATGTTCTTCCATTAGCCTACGAAAATTACTACTGGGCTGCCATTGCAGTATGGGTATTCGACCGAGTCATGAGATTATTGAAAATCTTCTCCTTTGGTATCAAGACGGCAAACATTGTGTTGGTCGCTGATGAAACCGTTAAAGTGAACATTCCTATTCCTAAAAATTGGAAACCAAGACCAGGTGGTCACGTTTTTGTGCATTTCTTAACTCCAACTCGTTTTTGGCAATCACATCCATTTTCAATTGGTTCGTGTCAAGATGGTTGCATCACACTTTATTGTAAGGTGAAAACAGGTATCACTCGTTCATTGTATGAGAAATTAGCCAACATGCCCAACAGATCTTCCACCATCAAAGTAATCGTTGAAGGTCCTTACGGTGACCATAGTCCAGGCCAAAGATGTCGTAACTTGGTTTATGTTGCCGGTGGTAATGGTATTCCTGGATTATACTCTGAATGTGTTGATCTTGATAAGAGAGCTCCTGAGAATAAGACTATCAAGTTGGTGTGGGTCATTCGTAACTGGAAGTCCGTTTCATGGTTTGTCGACGAGTTGAAGAGATTACAAGGAACAAGAGTGCAGACGACGGTATTTGTCACCAGACCCGATGACCTCAGTGGATTAGAATACTTCAACAGTGCCTCTGGTAAAAAACACAACCCATTTGAATACGAAAAGGAGTCGCTTGAAAAAATCGATACAAAATCCGTGGATTTGTCCATTTATTCCTATCCAAATTCGATCATTGAAAATTTACGAACAGAGTTGCCAAATGTTGAGTTTGTCGAAGGTAAGCCATCCATGGATGCTCTTGTGGAATATGAAACTGGAATAGCAGATATGTCGATTGCATTTATAACATGTGGTCACCCAGCAATGGTGGATGAATTGAGACTCGCTGTGACCGAACACTTAAACAATACCAAACATAGAGTAGATTTCTTTGAACAGTTACAAAGCTGGTCTTAGTGACCCAGATGTTTTTGTATAAGTTGTGCACACCAGTATATAGTATTATTAATATGATGAATTATTTGAGAGTTTGATTTCCGAAATTCGATATAGCTAGTCCACATTCTTTCATTTTGGATGACTGTGATTGGTTTGAAAAAATGGTCTCATCATTGATCAAGAAACTTGGCAGGTTGGCCAATGAGAACGAATTGTTTTCCAAGGTTTGCATCCCACTCCTTAACAACTCCAAGCTAACAACCACAACGAATTTCTTTATTAAGTTTGTTAGTCCTGTTTGAAAGAAAACCACGATGAAACATAACAAAGGCTAGATTTGTCATTTCGATGGTATACGAGGTATTTTCAGCAATTCAGTATTGTGGAACTTCCATTATCTTATTTCATATTTCGCGCCGATTTCGGACATTGGTCAACAAATTGGAACAGTCAATTTTTGTAAATTCACCCGCCTTATGCATTGTCTTAGGTCTCTAAATTTATTTTCATTAAAATATTAACTTTAATTTAGACACCGGAAAGTGTGGATGTGGCATTAGATCATATCAGATAAATCAGTTCATCCTACGAGCTTGACATCTGTTCACAATCTTCGATTAACGGAACTACCTCTATATTTCTTGTCTTTTTTTGTGCCCCTTCAAGAAATCTTGGGTTTTACTAGCGTTACATCCCCATCAAGTCTATTAGCCGTACTAAGAAAAAGAAATGAATGGACAAGAATGGAAACGGTGATTCCAATCGCCTGGGTTATAATTTGGGTTTTTATCCAGTCTGTTACACAAAACAGAACAAAATAATAGAAGTTCTAGAGAAACAAAAGAAATTCGAACAATGTTATTTTATCTATTCAATCAGTAGCCCAGAGTTCGGTGAGCCATAGTAGAAAAATAGAAGTTATATATACGAACGTGGAGACAAACCATTCCAATTGTGAACTGACGTCTCTTTCTTGTCTCTGTGAGTAATGCAACGTTTGAAAAGAAATTGAATCAACTGACGAAGTTTGTTAATCTTATGTGAAACAGAAAATTCACACAAATCACCCTAGTTCAATCCCATTGTTATCACCAATTTAACACTACTCTACTCTTTGGCTTATACCTCTCGTGGGATTTGATCCAATGAGTGTTTCGAATTCCTCCTAACCGTGAAACGTGAGCAAATTAAATTTATTTGGATACCCTTTTGCATCCAACAAACTGAAAATTATTATCCCACTTATGGTTTGAAGGGGGATAATTCCAATATCAGACAATGAGGTTGGAATATATAATGGTTTGCAAACCAACCTCGGAAGCAAAAAGTTGAAGAATACCTCTCGTTTATACAAATGTGCCCCCAAAACTGTCATTTCATAGGAAAAACATACTATGTGATCGGATCGTATGATTGCATTGACTGATTTTAGTATCATCGACAATTAATAAAACATTAACCATGGATGTAGTCTATCCAATGGGAGATCAAGGAATAGGATAGGAAATGGTGTAGAGACATTTATAAGTGCACTTCCAAGGTCTTGAACAGATTGGAAGACATCCAACTACTAGAATACAATCACCGAAATAAACCAATAACAAGTTCACTCAGTCAATTCAATGATTTCCTTAGATTGACTAACTCCCTTGTTAGTTTTGAAAAGGCAGTCCACCATTCAGGATTTGGGAATTATAAGAGCTGCATTTAATGGTGGAATAACTCTAAATCCGACTATCCTACGCACGGCCCGATTGTATCCAAATAAAGAAAAAAAAAAGAACCTTTAATAATCCTCGCTAAATTAATCCACAACTGATCAAATAGATATTGACAATTAATTCCTTTTTGAACACTTTCGAAATCTTTAAATTAAAGAAACGGAAGTATCGTGGTTTAGTATTTGAGATTGGCTTTCATATTTTTTTTTTAGTATTTAAACAGATCCCAATTCCCATATTTTTCGCCCATGTTGGTTTTCAATTTTGCAGCATTTTGTTGCCTCTCCAGCAAACAACAATTTTCGTCATGAAGGTATTATACTTGCTATTACTCGCTTTCACATTCGTATTAATCGATGCTTCTGTAATCCGATACGATGATTTGGATATCGCTTTGGAGTCATGCACCAGGTTCATTTCCAATTTCGGCACCATATGTAAGTCTACCTTTGATCTGGACGAACCCTTCGATTCACAGTGCTATTGTGTTCAAGACGTTGGATTTGGTACATTGTCAGATTGTTTTGTCACTGGATGCAAGAACGATTCTGCTCTCATTGAAGAGTTTAACAAGAAATGCAACTTGACAACAGCAAAGTTTTACGCCAAATACTCAGCAATTCAACAAGAGTTTGCCGCTAATCACACCGAGTATGCAAAACCGGCAAGAAATCCAAGCAGAAATCCAGGGAGCAGAAACCGACCAGTTTCTCCAGTCCCCTTACGTATCAACTTTGATGATTCATTCACTACCTATAGAACGGCATCAACCATGTTCCTTAGCAACTATAACCGTTCCTTGGACTATGGTGCTATTATGTTGGGATACTGGGCTGGTGTTATGGCTATTGCAATTGGTGTCAATTTGTTTGTCACGGTTTTCCCCCACCTCAGTTCTAGAATCACTGGAAAATTTATCAATTTTTTCCGAAGAGAAGTATTCCTTTCTGCCACTTTCAAGAAAAAGAAAGCACAGGAGTTCACATTTGGATTTGGTGGCTTCATAGGTGGTTTGATACCCTCTAGAGTTGAAACTGTTATCATTGTTGTTTTCATCTTGCTTACTGGTTTCCTAAATGCATTACACATTCATTATGTTCCTGGTAATCCACAATATCCAACAAGAGCAGCTTCAGTAGGTCACTACGTTGGAGATAGAACTGGTATCACCGTCTGTTTCTTAATCCCATTGTTGATATTATTTGGTGGTCGTAACAACTTCTTGCAATGGTTAACCGGATGGCATTTTTCCACCTTTATCTTGTATCATCGATGGATCTCTCGAATTTCCATTTTGTTAGTGATTGTTCATTCAATAGGGTTCTCCGTTTCTGACCATGCTGTTCGTAGATATTCTGAACGTATGGAACAAGGATTCATGATTTGGGGAACGGTTTCTTGCGTTTGTGGAGGATTGATTCTATTTCAAGCTATGTTGTACTTTAGAAGACGATGCTATGAAGTGTTCTTCTTGATTCACATCACATTGGTCACATTTTTTGTTGTTGGGGGGTTTTTGCATCTTGATTATATGGGTTATGGTGATTTCATGTGGGCAGCTATAGGCGTCTGGATATTTGATAGGGCTGTTAGAATAGCGAGGATCATCACATTTGGTGCCAGAACGGCAGAAGTTACCATAAAAGGTGACGAAACTTTGAAAATTGCTATCCCACGACCAAGTTATTGGAAACCCATTCCAGGTGGACATGCATTTATTCATTTTGTTAAACCTTCTTTATTTTGGCAAGCCCATCCTTTTAGTTTCACGTTCAACGAATTAGACAATAAAATTACATTCTGTACCAAGATTAAAGATGGTGTCACGAGGAGCATTGCTAAAAGCTTAAATGACAAGCCTGGAAAGACTGGTAAGGTGAGAGTGTTGGTCGAAGGTCCCTATGGTGAACCAAGTGGTGCAGGTCGTACTGCTAAAAATTTGGTTTACATTGCTGGTGGTAATGGTGTCACCGGGATTTACTCCGAATGTATTGATGTTGCCAGAAAATATAAAGGTCAGTCGATTAAATTTATTTGGGTTATCAGCAAGTGGAAGTCTCTTACTTGGTTCGAAGAGGAATTGAAGTATTTGAAGAAGACAATCGTTAATCCTACCATTTATGTCACCCAACCACAAGATCATGGAGGCTTGGAGTGGTTTGAAGAAGCATGTTCCGAAAAGAAAGCTGTACTTGGAGAAAAGAAAGACGATGTCAAAGAAAAGAATTCTATCATATCCACTCAAGTTTCCATTCTTTCCAACATCAAGGAATTATTTTCCGACGTACAATTCATCGAGGGACGTCCAAATATTGTTCAGCTAGTCAAGGAAAATATTGAGGAATCTGATGGGCCAATCGCCTTTATTGCTTGTGGGCACCCAGCAATGGTTGATGATATACGATATGAAGTCAAAGAGAACTTGAACGCTTCAAAATACAGGGTTGACTTTTATGAGCAATTACAGAATTGGTCATAATTTGATACATAGGTTGTGTAAGTTTCTCAACTCGTCAAATCTATCTATCGTGAAGAATACCTTGATCTGTTATCGACCCAATAAACGAAGTGGCGTATTCAGCAAGTGAAATTTTTCTCCACTAATAGAATGTTGGCCACATCATCTACTTGTTCGCCTTGTTTCCCTTCGCCTCCTTTACATTTCTAACCAACTCAAAAATCAAAAACTTTGGTTTTGCATAGACGCTTCTTTACCGTTCTCACTTGTACTATAACTCACACAAAGATGGTCAATTTTTAGGATGTAATCACGATATGGTACAAAAAACTGCATCATTGGATGTTACAACCTCAAGCCTCCAATAAACGCCTGTTCATTTTGTGCTAAATTTTGTGAACATTAACCAGCAATTATCTTTCCTTTATTCCATTACACTCCCGATTTCGGCTTTTGATTGCAAGTAGGACGGCTTTGTTTCAAGTTGTCAATTAAGTTTATGATCTGCATCAATTCTAACCTGGATAATAAAATTGCCTGTTGGGAATGTTATTGAACCATCGAAATAAGTCAGCACATTTAGCACACGGCGAAACTTTGTTCGTTCACGTTCTCTAATTTTTAAAATGATTTTGTAGCTAGGGAGTTACGAAATTACTTAGTTTTAACCCCAAGTACTCTTGAAATGAATGCTGATTGTAATTAGGAAAGCAAAAAAAATTCAAATA
Organism: Candida frijolesensis; assembly: GCA_030557105.1. Classification (NCBI taxonomy): domain Eukaryota; kingdom Fungi; phylum Ascomycota; class Pichiomycetes; order Serinales; family Debaryomycetaceae; genus Candida; species Candida frijolesensis. The sequence goes on along the minus strand of JAKTVH010000377.1, from coordinate 22,661 downwards.
GTTCCACAAAACGGGAAAGGGGAAGAAATTTTTTGCGTACACAAAACGGGAATCAAGAAAAAAATAAACTTTCAAAAATTTTATCTATTAAATCAGTACCCTAACCGCGAATATGATAATCAAGGAGTAACATAACAACAAACTTAGCGGTCTAAACATTATGCATTGTAGCAAGTTACACAACCCGTTTTTTTTTACGTACACCTCCCTTGGTACTAACTGCTTTATAATGGAATAGAAAGCGATGACCTTCTGATTTTTTTGGTCCTTTCAACTTTTCCCAAGTTATTTGGTGGTTTAAGTGAAAGGTATATCGACTAATCTTAATATTAAAGTGTGCCTGGATACCTAATCGCTACACTTCACAGCTAACTTGAAAGTAAATTATCGCAATGGAAAAATTTCTTCCAATAGCGTACCATCCCTCATGTACCTTGGAAGTTGATTGGTGAATCGGCCGGGCGGTGTATCTTTCGTCTTGCGTTATTGAACACACAGGTTATGATCTGCATTGAATGCAGTCGTTTTCTTTCATTAGTGTGTATCAGATGACTGTAACATTTAGATACGCATCATAGTGGTAACACCTACACTGTAACTTACTCTTCACATGTAATTCAACTTCCTTGGCCAACCAGGATATGTTTGTGACAAAGATTTCTCAGAAACACAAAATTAATATCAAAAGCCACTTTTGTTTGGAACTTTTCAGATTTGCTAGATTTTGCTAATGCCGAGAATTATTCCGTTTGTACTCTCCAATTTACAGTCGAAATGCGATTTCCTGATTTCTCCTATTGTTTAAGTACATTGCATAGATTTCACAAAGTGGCATCACCTTGAGTGGGCAACAAGGAAAGAAAAATGATGAAATTCAGGGAAGGTAAGGATAAAAAGGGGCCATAATCATCACGGTATCTTTGGATGTTCTCAACCCCGACAAACACCAACGCTTGCAACCTTGAGTGGCTCAAAGCACTTGCCACCATTTCTTAATACTGATTCTTGACCGCCAAGTAGGTACCTTTCTTTCCCCTTAACATCAAAAAAAGAGGCTTTTTTACGTACGAAGTCTTGGTAGTAAATTAAATTCATCCTGCTTGCCAAGTAAAAAAAAAAAAATAAGATAGCAAATGTGTAAAAGTATCTGAGCTCAGAATATCACCGTTTTGCAGAAAGTATTACGCAAAAATGACAATAAATTCTCAACTGATGAAATAGATTAACCCAATCATAGCCTTGTAAAAAAATGATCCCGGAATCACAGGGATGAATACGGTTTAGCTCTTCCTTTAAATTGGAAAAAAAAAACACCCATCTAGAAATATTTAAGGACCTTCCATTTCTCTTCAATTATTGCTTGGTTTTTTTTTGGATTTGCAGCTTCTCTTTTTTTTCCTTGTTAAGAGAGCAATACGAGTACAAATTTCCTTATGAGAGTGTTAAATTTCCTTCCGCTATTATTCGGATTTGTTGTAATTGAAGCTGCTGGTTCAGGACCAAAGACATACAGTCAATATGATATTGCCTTGACAGCATGCACAACATTCCTTGGTAAATATGGTACTGTTTGTAAAGCAGGCTCCAAAAAGCGCTCCTACAACATGCAATGCTACTGTAATCAAGAAGCTGGTTTTGGTACGATCTCCGATTGTTTTGTTACAGGTTACAAGAACGACACTAGTCTTCTTGCTTCTTTCAGCAAGGCTTGTAATATTACAGAAGAAGAATTCTTTGCTAAATATGAGGCCATCCAAGAAGAGTTTGCCACCAATGGTACTGAGTATGCACAAAAAGCCAAGAAATCAAGCTCCAAGGGCAATGGTTCAACAACCACCGAGGAGGTTTCTACAGTTCCTTTACGTATCAACTATGGAGAAGCTTTTGTCCCATATAGAAGAGGTTATGCCATGTATTACAACAATTTCAACCGTTCCTTGGATTACGGTGCCATCATGTTGGGTTATTGGGCTGGTGTGATGGCCATTGCCACCGTTGTTAATCTATTCACCAAGATGTTCCCTAGACTCAGTTCCAAAGTCACTGGGAAAGTTGTCAATTTCTTTAGAAAGAAATTGTTTTTGCCAGCCACTTTTAAGAAAAATAAATCTCAAGAATTCAGTTTAGGACTTGGTGGGTTCTTTGATGGTTTGATTCCAAGCAGAATTGAAACCGTCATCATTGTCGTTTTTGTGTTACTCACGGGATTTTTGAACGCTTTACACATTCATATGGTTAAAGACAATCCACAATACACCACCAAAGCAGCCGCATTGGGTCATTACATTGCTGATAGAACTGGTATCACTGTTTCCTACATGATTCCTTTGTTGATATTATTTGGTGGACGTAATAACATTTTACAATGGTTAACTGGTTGGGATTTTTCCACCTTTATTATGTATCATAGATGGGTTTCCCGTGTGGCTGTATTATTGGTTATTGTTCATGCAATTGCATTTAGTGTTTCCGATAAAGCAACCGGTAAATATGCAGCCCGTATGAAGAGAGAGTTCATGATTTGGGGTACAGTTTCCTGTATTTGTGGTGGTTTCATTTTATTTCAAGCTTTATTGTTCTTCAGAAGAAGATGGTACGAAGTTTTCTTTTTGATCCATATTGTATTGGCAACTTTTTTTGTAGTTGGAGGATTCTTCCATCTTGACGATATGGGATATGGCGATTTCATGTGGGCGGCCATTGGTGTTTGGGTATTTGATAGAGTTGTCAGAATTGGCAGAATCTTATCTTTTGGAGCTAGAAAATCAGAAGTAACCATCAAGGGTGATGAAACATTGAAGATCATTGTTCCGAAACCAAAATACTGGAAATCTATACCTGGTGGACATGCTTTCATCCACTTTGTAAAGCCTTCGTTCTTCTGGCAATCCCATCCTTTCACTTTCACCGTTAATGAATCGGACGATAAGATTATCTTTTACACCAAGATTAAGAACGGTATTACCAAGAGTATTGCCAAAAGCATAACCAACAATCCTGGCAAAACTGGTACAGTTAGAGTTTTAGTTGAAGGGCCATATGGTGAACCAAGTGGAGCAGGACGTTCTTGTAAGAATGTGGTCTATCTTGCCGGTGGTAATGGTATCCCTGGTATCTATTCTGAATGTGTTGACGTTGCCAAAAAAGCCAAAGACCAATCTATTAAATTGGTGTGGGTGGTCAGGAACTGGAAATCCCTTACTTGGTTTAAAGAAGAATTGGAATACTTGAAACAAACTTCAATTAATGCTACCATTTATGTGACCCAACCACATGATTGTGATGGATTAGAATGTTTCGAGGACTGTAGTGCTGAAAAGAAAGAAGAATTTGATGAAAAGAACTCTGTTAGTTCATCACAAGGTTCAATTGTTACTAATATCAAAGAAACTTTCTCAAACATAGAATTCATAGAAGGACGTCCAAATGTTGAAGGGCTCATCAAGAAAGATATACAGGAAACTAACGGACCTATTGCATTTGTCACGTGTGGTCATCCAGCAATGGTTGATGAAGTCAGATACAGTGTCAAGGAAAACTTGGATTCTTCCAAATACAAAGTTGAATTCCACGAACAATTGCAAACTTGGGCTTAGAGAGGAAGAACCCAATCCATCATCTAGTCTATTTTTTATACATATTTTATAGTAATTATTTATAGTACAAATTATACAGTGTATTTTTTTTGTTTTTTTTTTCTTTTATTCTATTTACTCGTCGTCACTATCTTCGTAAGTTGGGATATCATCAAGCATTGGTTGCTGGTGTTGCAATTCAGGTTTCGATTTTGTTGGAGGTGGTTGTTGTTGTTGATGCTGATGATGGTATTGGTGCTGGTGGTGTTCCTCATGCCCATTGGAATTGATTCTTTGTTTCTTTAATTGCGGTTCATCAGCATGCGGTATAGAATTGCGTTGTCCAGTTCCGTTATGTTTAAGTCTTCTCTCCTGTTCTCGTCTCTTCCATGCACTTGCTATCTTAGGACATGAGTCTATCACTTCCTTCTCTCTGACACCATCTTTAATGGACACCAATATCTTCTCCACCACACTGACATGATTACCATTGCTTTTATCGTTTCTGAACCTTAGCATTTCCCAAAAACCCTTCTTCGTAGGTGATTGACGGCATTCGGCAATTCTTCCTTGCAATGGTTGGCCCAATGCTTTTAATCTTTCCCAATCTTCGTCGGAAAGGTCTAGTTTAGCAAAATCAGTGTGCACATTACTTCCTTGCCATACTCTTAATTTAATGACATCGGGTTTAGAATCATAATCTAAATATGTACTAGATGGGTCTCTTTCATCCAAATCTGGATCTTGTACCTCATTAAAAACAAATTCCAATTGATAGTCGATGGTGTTTTCTTCTGCGGGTTTCCATTTCAACAATGTTTGGTCGGTTCCAAAGACGTACGGAGTTTCAGCACACGTATAAATTAATCCGTCCGACGCATGAAATAACTGATCCATTTTACTTAATACGTCATCAGCGTGATAGGAAGTTAACATAGTCTTAAAGCCAACTTTGAATGGGAAATCTGGTGCGTTCACAACTTCAGGGTTGTTTCTTTTGAAGACATCAAACGGTTTCATGACGTGTTCGGTGATGTAACCCAATCTCGTCAGCAATTGTCTATCCACCATACATTTGCCGTTTATGGCCAAGGAATCGAATATTACATATCTCAAGACTGGTTCACTGACATTTCTATTTTCCAAGACCAATTCTCCGTCTAACAAAGTCCCATGGTGATAGCTTGGATTCTCCTTCGTCTCATGAGTCGATAAAGGAAAATGGATGTTCGGAATAAAATAGAAGTCGTTCTCACGTGTAATCAAGAAAACACCTTCTCCCTTTTCAGGATCGTTAATCAAAAACAACAAAACTCTTAATCCATCTGTTTTTTCACAAACAAAATAATCTTTCTGCATTAGCGTCTCTTCTAAATGTCTTCTTTCAAACGAAACGGGCTGGGAGCCTGGGAATGAGGTGCTTCTTCTGCCTAGCAATTCGGCAATCATTAATCTCAATTCTTGTGCATCATCCTGGTCTAACCTGTTACCTGGTATCACAGGGATCTCTCTATCCTCTAGTTCGATCATTGGGTGAGGGTTGGATTGTGGGAAGTACTATCGACAGCGGAGCTGATAGATGTGTTGTTGTGGTTTGTGTTCGTCTGAAATATTTTCCGTTAATTTTTTTTTTTTTTTTTTCCCTTTGAGTT
>JAKTVH010000377.1:0-16386 GCA_030557105.1 Candida frijolesensis | reverse complement strand
TTTTATTTTTTTTTTTTTTTTTTCCCTTTGAGTTGTGAGTTTTGCTGTTTCGCACCGAACAGAAAAAAAAAAAAAATTTGCTGCACACTTTTCTATTGCCCTGTGGAATTATATAACCATCTGTCATCAGACATTAGCCATTGGCCATCGCTGCAAGAACAACTAATGAGACTAACATCACAACTAATTAACGATGCTCCTATAATATTGAATCCAGAGGGTAAATTAACTATTCTACTAAGAGATCTGGAGTTGACAGAGTTGGAAAACTTGGGTATAACGTCCAATAAGTTCCAGGTGATAGATTTGTCCAATAACAGCTTAATCAAGCTAAGCAATATCCCTCCAAACTTTAACAAACTTGAAGATCTTTTGTTGTCAAATAACAACATACTGTATATTGATGATGATACTTTCCCACTGGATAACCAAATCAAGTCAATTTCGTTGTACAACAACAACATATACAAATTCCAAGCCAATTTCATAGAAAAGTTCCGTAAACTTGAAACCTTGGTATTGATCGGAAACCCAGTAACACAACTCGAGCATTATAGAATATTCACTATCTGGTTGATTCCGAGTTTGAAAGTGTTGGATTTCAAGAAAGTTAAGCAATCAGAAAGAAATCAAGCTGAAGAATTATTTGGCAAGAACCGTGAGGTTTTTAACAACGAGGCAGCCAAATTGTTAAAACAAACAGGTACGAGTGAAAGTGGAAGCATTGATAAGCATGTAGGTGGTGTAGTCAAGAAACTCTCGGAGGAAGAGAAACAAGAGTTGTTGAAGAAGTTAGAAATTGCTACTAGTATTGAAGAAATTGAAAAAATTGAAAGTTCGTTAAAAAATGGAATTGTGTAGTGTTCATAGAGTAAATATCTATTAGGTCATGATTAACGTTCTTCTGTCAATTCATTCACATACAAAAAGTTTTGGTTTAGACTTGGCTAGAAATAGGGAAAACGTATCTCACAGAAAGAAGGGTATTTTTTTGCCCATTTCACCATGTTCGTATTGTGTCCAACATGTTACACCACTAGAATTTTTTTTTTTCCCCTTCGTTATGTCCTTGGTCTTTTTTTTTTCGCCTTACCATGCATTTCCTCTTTTTTTTGTATCGCTGAATTGACAGATATTTGATGGACAAGCTTGTGTCATCATCATCATCGACAGAAACTGATACAATCCCAAGAAAAGCACGTGGTGGAATATCACAGAAACCAAGGCAATATTTGAAAAATCTGGAAAAGACATAAAGAATCCACTGAAATATCTATAGAAAATCCTTAAAAAATTTTAGACTCCAAGACAGCCAAATATCCAAGTAAGGAAAAATTTTCAATTTATACAGCCAACCTACCATGTCAGAAACAACAACTAGACCAAGACGTAAGGCTACGATAAACAAGACATATAACGATTCTATTGATTTCGGCAGTCTAGAGTATGACTCGCTGAATTCCATGTCCACCACAACTTCGGTAAATCTGACTAGTTCTTCAACGAGGAGGAGAGGACACAATTCTAACAATGTCAAACGTTTAACTCCCAAAAATGACGACGCTCAAGCAAATAATGGTACCGTACCTAGCAAAGTACCTAGTAATTGGCAACCACCACCTAAACCAGAAGACTATTTTTCATTTAGGTTGAATCTACTGGACGCTTACATTGACATCACTACACAAACGTTGTACTGTCCAAACCAATTCCCAACCGCCAACAATGGCAGCAGCAGCAGCACCAGAAGAAAGACTAAGTCTGTTGTTTTTAGTCTCAGTAAAGGACAATACATTTACATGATCAGTGAACCTCCAGGCGAACCGTACTATATTGGCAGGGTTATGGGGTTCAAACACAAGAATAGTAACCAGAAGTCTACCAATGACGGTGACCATGGCGACATAGTGGATGCCAAAAACTATACTTTTCAAATTCAATGGTTTTACCGACCAAGAGATATATCTAAAAGCACATCCGATTCGAGGCTATTGTTTGCGTCAATGCACACGGACACATGTCCTATCAGTTCATTCAGGGGGTTAGTGGAAGTGAGACATAAACAGGATATTGAAGATCAATTTAGCCAAGATCAACTAAAAGAAACAAAGAGGGGCACCAAGAAATCAGTGTCGCCAACTTCGTCCTCAGCACTTGAAGCATACATACAAAAGCCAAACCGTTTCTATTTTGACAAATTGTTTGATCGATACATGATTAAGTTTTATGACGTGTTACTGACAGCCAATTTACTACAATATGCCGAAATTGAAAACTCCAAAAGTCGAAATTTCTTGATTGCTTTGAATAAACGATTCGAATTTATCTTTGTCGAAAGTCAACGAACGAAATCGTTGTTGAACACGTTTAGTTCCAATTCATGCAGTTGTGAGATATGTGGCCAATGGTGTGACAACCCGGATTCGATAAGTTGTGGTGAATGTGAGAAATACTATCATATGTACTGTTTGGAGCCACCGTTATTGAAGAAACCTAGTCGTGGGTTTTCATGGTCCTGTGCAACGTGTACCAAAAAACATGAATTAGAGTATCACCAAAAGAAACTCGTTATGTTATCTGATAATAAGTCATCAAACCAGGATCAACTAGCTAGCGAGTTGAGCGTTTTGAGTTCCCTTGAAGCCGAACTTAGTCGTGAACCAACCCCGTTGTCACGTGAACCATCAGTGACGAACAATTCTACATTTCCCAAATATGAAAATCTAGCCATAGACTTCTTGCACAAGGATAAGGCAAATAGTTTTGCGCAAAGAAGGGTCAAAGAAGAATGGAGTATGCGATACTTGGGTCAATATGCACGATTAGAAGATGGCGTTGACGTTGACGATCGATCGCCATACCCACGAGCATCTACTAGAATAGGAACCAAGCATCAAGCAGTGTATGTCCCAGAATGTGACGGCCATCCAATCGTGTATTATGATGTCGATAAACCACAGAAAAAGAAACTCAATGGAGGTACCCAGAATAACAAACGACCAAGATCCAAGAACAATGCAGAACAGATTATGGTAGAGCCTGCAAAATTGGAAGTTCCTAAAGAATACGCCAATGTTGATTCAAAAGAGTACCCACCTTGGTTACAACCTAGACCTAAAGGATACATCGAACGTGGTGTTGATGATGGTGAAGGTGAAACATGTACCTTGTTGTGGAAAAACCGACAAGAAGACATGGATGACGATTTTGTGAAATTGGATGCCTTTGTTGCACGGTGTGCCCCAATTGCCGAATCACTTGGATTGTCCCCTAATTCGCCTAATTTTATGGATTCCATTTTATTATCGTACATGGACAACGACGGTAATGCCGAAAAAGCATACAAGGAAGCGCAGAAATTGGACAAAAAGAAACTCAAGGAGCCTGTATTTAGCAAAGAAGAAGTTAAACGATTTGAGAATGGTGTTCGTGAATTTGGAAGTGAGTTGTATCCTGTTTTCAAAAAGGTTAAAACCCAGCCTTCTGCAATGGTTGTTAGATTCTACTATTTATGGAAGAAAACTCCCAATGGGAGAGAAATCTGGGGTAACTATGAAGGCCGGATCCAGAAGAAGGTGCAAAATATTGTTAAGGAAGAACAGAAAACAGTGAAACATCAACTAGATGACTTAGCAAACCATGAAGATGATTCATCGTACGAAGATGTCGACGAGGAAGAGAAGATATTCGTATGCAAACATTGTCAAACTAATACGTCTTCACAATGGTTCCGAATCACGGGACATGATGCAAAGAAGCGGAATGCAGAGAACAAAGTGGTGGCTTTGTGTTTTCGATGTGCAAGATTATGGAGAAGGTATGCTGTTGTTTGGGAAGATCCAAACCAAATTGCCAAAAAAATATCTAGTGGTAGGCAACCTCTTTGGAAAAAGAAAGTTGAACCTGAGTTGGCAACAGATGCCAACGCTATTTTGGAATATATTCAAAGTGTTCAAAACAATTCATCAGCTTCTGCTACACCCGTAGCGACAACAGCATCTCCGACAAAGACAACAGAGCAGTCAGTTCTGCCTAATCCTCTTTTAACCGAGATGAAACAAGAGTCAAAAAAGAGATCACTGCCTCTGACAAATAACCAAGCTAAGAAAAGAACCAGAATTAAAGAAGAAAAAAGCGAAACACCCAAGCCAAGTGCCAGTCCAAGTCCTCTTTTCACGAGCAATGCTTCAGATACCACTGAGAAAATTTCCGATGAAAAAGTTAAGGAACTCTTGTATAACAACAATTATACTGCTCCTGTGATGAAAAAGTTGGTGAAAAAGCTACCAATAGCTAAGGCTAAAGAATATATCACTGACTTGATTGAGAACTTCCGTACGAGACAATTGATTGACGTTTATGCTCATTTATCAACCATCCAAATACCTGCATCATCCATAGAACTACCTTTTGAACCATCGGAAAGAAATTGTTGTGTATGTCGAGAACATGACAATAGTTCCAAGACGTCATCTTTGTTGGAAATGTTGGTTTGTTCATCGTGTGGAGTAAATGTACATGCATCATGTGCAGCAGTTGCCATTAAGGATGTCGCAAACTTGAAATCTCCCGTTAGAGAATGGTTATGTGAACCATGCACCAATGATTTGAGACCAATTCATTCTGCTATTTACACATGTTGTTGTTGCCTTGCAAATGAAGCAAACTATGAGTTGTCGATACTAGGATCACCGTTTGTGAGACCGGATTTCCTTAAACCGGTTGGCAATGGGAAATGGTGTCATTTATTATGCGCGGTGTTCAACAATGAATACGTTGATTTTATGAAACCGAGGGAAAATGCCCTCAATAGGAACGTCTCAAATCTCATGTCCATTATCAACGTGGATAAGGTATTTTTGAATAACCATGAGTTGGCATGTGAGATTTGTTCGTCGAAGAATGGGGCCATGATCAAATGTGAATTATGTGACGACAAGCCTCATCATTATCATATTACATGTGCTCAAGATACTCCAAATTTCAAGTTGGGATTTAAGTTGGTTGATTCGAAGGATAATTTGGTTAAAGTTGATGGTCATACTGGAAGATTGAAGGCGATCTTGGTTTGTCCCAAACACGATCAATCCAAGGACACCATTCTAAGTTTGAGAACGTTGGGGAAACGGGTTGTTACCACCAGGACAAATTCGTCTGATAATGATGAAAAACCACTCATGCAATTGTTTTTGGAAGATTTATTCAAGAATAAGACAAGCAAAGTTTCATCGGGACAATTAAAACTGATGAATTATATTGAAAATTTTGACCAATTTTATGGATTGAAAAATGATATAATTGCTTCATCTAAGATGTCGTCCCATGTGTGTGATCAATGCCAAACGAAAAATTCTCCAATCTGGTGGCCACTGAAAGAACAATCCGATAAATTCTTGTGTCAATCGTGTTATCATGGAACAGATGCCAAAATGTCAGTTTTGAAAGATGACGATGAAGAGAATAGCAGTACTATTGGGAAACCATTAAATGGCGAGAATTACGGTATAGAGAATGAGTTGGATAGATTAGAATTGGTGTATACACCAAACATCATTGAGTTTAAGGATGTTGAAGAAGAGCAGACCAAAATTAAAGCTGTGGAACCATCGGTTGAAAATGTCAGTCGATCAAAAATTTCATTAGGTGATATATTAAGCTGAGCAATGTTGTACATATTATATATTATGGGTTAGGATTTTAACAAAAATATAGAAAACTAAAAATTTGTATATTATAAGAAAACAAATATCCGACACACACACACACACACACACACACACACACACACAAATAAGAAGATAAAATAAATACGAATGAATTGAAAATAATATAAATGACCACGATGATGATGAAACTATTCATCATCTTCTACGACTGAAAATCGAATTAGCATCGGAATATAATGAACAAAAATCATTAACTTTCCCATTGCTTGGAGTATCAGATTTCCGTCTACTGAATATCGAACTAGCATCTGAATATAACGTTCTTATATCTTCTGTTAGTTGATCAACCTCATCTTCTTCGTCATCATCAACAATCTGGTCATCGGGTTCGTATTGATAATAATAATCATCGTATTGTTTCTCATTCGTCAAATTCAAACATCTAAATGGCGTACCTGTGGAGTTATTATTAACATCACCTTTAGGAGTGGTATTATGTTTATGATGATGATGATGCTTTCTGGAGGATTTGGCACCATGGGAGATGATTTCATGTAATTTAGTGTTACTTTCATAGTTAAAACTAGTTATGTTTGTTCTTATGCTATTAGTAGAAGCGTAGGAATTTATCGAACATAAATCGGAATTATCATGGTTAACTATGGTGTTATCATTGTCGTTGATTAGCGTAGATTGCAGTTTTTTCCTGGATAATGATAAGCGACCTATACTTGGTTTTCTAGTTGGTGACGAAGGTGATGCAATGCTGGAAGCTGATGATAAACTCGAACTGAAACTTTTCCTACTGGATTCTGCCGAAGAAGAAGTGGTAGCTGAATAAGACGATAATGAATAAGTGGATGCAGAAGAAGGAATTGAATGTGAATCAAAAACAGGTGATGATGACAAAGACGACGTTGAAGTTGTTGTCGATCGTTTTGATTTTTTGATAGATTGGGATCGGGATTTCTTTTTATGTTGTTGTTTCAACCTTTCTTGAGTCTGATATGAAACAGGGGGAATTAAATAAAAGTTCATGGTTTAAATGTAGACTATAATAACTTGATACTCTTATAAAAAAGAAAACAAGAGAAAATTAAGAACTGTGTTGAAGGGTGGTCAAAAGGTGTGTCTATTTATATTACATAAGTAAGGAGAGGAATGTTAACGGCTACTGGGGATTACACTGCCTTTCGTGAATGTTACGGCAAATGTGAATGATTGATTATACAGATGCATAATTAGGAAATGTGTACTAAGACAAAAAAAAAAAAATATTACCAACAATAATTAAAAAAAAAAATCAAGAGGAACTCAAAAACAATAGCTAACTGTGTTTGTTTTTTGCAGCCTGTGCAGATAATACCTGATTAGAACACAATAGAATCAACAATAAGAATTACTTCTCGATGCAATCCATGTTAACCATTTCCTTTCCCACCCCTCCTCTACCTTCCAATCCACTCTTACTATACCCATATTGGAAACTATTTTCTTGCGTTGATTTTAAGGAGACTTGTAATTTCGTACATGCGGAATTTTCTAGACTCAATTTGAGGTGAAGCAAAGCAGATGTTGCCATGGTGTTGAAACAAAAGAAAATATAATTAAACATTTAACGTATTAGGTTTTTGCCCAACGTCGTCGAGCGCAAGCTGCCACACTTCACCAAGCCCCTCTCCTCTTCCAAATAATGCTGGCTTTTATTTTGGGACTCGATAATGTTTGTGTATATAAACATTTCATTGTACGGTATTGTAAATCGTACTGGTTTGTTACAATATAGATCAACAAGATGGAATTATAGAAAAATAACAAAAAAAAAAAAAAGAACCAGTTCCTGATTAACGCAAAATAAAAACATCATAGGCTTATCTGCAACTGAGAATGAAGAATGTGGCACAAAATCATACTGTCCGCAGAGAAACTCGTATGGATCATATAGTTTCATGTACTCAACATCATGTATTGAAAGGGATGAACGGCAATTTTTTATTCCCCCTTTGTTGGTGTTGACAACATGTTCAATCTCCCCCTTGGAATGAAATCAAAAGGAAATCTTGTGTAGTTTACCAAGGTCAGAAACTAATTGTTGCAAAGATATCTCGATATTGATCTACATGGACTCTCTAAAATAGACAAAATTTCAGGAAAATCCCAGAACAATGAAAAACCTCGAGGTCAGTATTTGTGAGGGACGGGCGATTGTTCTTTTTTTTTTGTCATTCGTTGAATGCTATGGATTTGCGTTCTGTTATGAAACATGGAGGCGCATACTTGCTGTTACTGGGAATTGGATTTTCGGTTTTATTTTTTTTCTATTTTAATTTTGAGTTCGATATGTAAGGAGGTCTACTCAAGGCTGTTCTTTATGGTAATCTAAGTACCTCGCATAAGGTTATATAGTTGATCAAAAATGAATATTGATTGAGAGAAGAGTGAAAGTAAACCCTCTAGGGTACAAATGAAACCTGGTGAAATGGGAGAGAAAAAATATTTTGCAACATTCTTTTTTATTTCGTTGTGGCACTTTTGCGGCACTATTTAGAACTAGCATTCGACAAACTACGAATTAAACAATATACAAACACACCATGCCTCCATAATTACTGTGGAGGTGGAATTGGTGAGAGTGTTTTTTTTTTTTTTTGCATAGAATGTTAAACATTGTAATTATGCATCGGAAATGAAGATCATCTCTCGACATCAAAGCCATTGTTCGTTGTATTGTTTATGTATCCCATCCTAGTATATGGCTGGACAGGTAGTACTAAATAAAGCAAATGGTCTTATGTAACAAGATGGATGGCATTTTATAATGCACGAGCTAAGTAGATCCCAATTACTTTGTAGTCCCCCCATCTGGGGTCTAGACCATGGTTACATTACAGATGAAATAGTGTGAGGTATAAACTGGCATTATAGGAGGCGTGGGAAGAGTATATCATCTCAGGGAATAATCTCGTGGTCCAATACTTATATCCCGTCACTTTCAGCGCAAGTCTCTACCAAGAGGCAACAGTTGTTCGTAGTTCACTCTGCATGAAAAACTAATCTTTTTGCGTTTGTCTTTGGAGGTGAAATCCCTGTCAAATAGATTTTCAATAAAGGGTTCCGTTTGGTAAACCCACAGTTGGTGGTATTGACAATTCTTTTTAAGAGCGATTGTAAATCAATAGAGATTTGCTATAACCTAAAAGGGTTTAAAAAAGAAAACCAACAACTAAAAAGTTTTTGTTTACCGGAATTTCATTGCCGTGCTGTTTCTTTACTTCTAATGGAATTTTCAACAGCAACAACGACAACAACAACAAAACAGAATCTAGAACAACTTATCGTGGATTGACATATTCAGAGAATAAGAGGAATTTGCATAACTGAGTGTTCCTAAGAGAGTGTTGGTAAATCCCCGGAGTTCTTAACAAGTTTGAGCAACCAAAAAAAATTAAGCTCGAGGCGTGCTCGATGAATATCGTACGCGGTAATCAATGTCCACTACCTGGCAATGTCAACACTTGCATTGTTCCCTTTCTATTATCCACATTCAATTTATTTTACAACCCAATACCAGTACCATTGGGTGGCTCAATACATTTAACTTAAACTTACAATCACATCCCTGCCATTTTGTCTCATTGTGGTTCATTCACAGCGTTGTGCATACAACGACGGATCGGAATGAACAATTACATAGGTGTTGCGTGTCGTAAAAACCGATACTTCTGTGTGTCGTTTATTAACATGTCACTACAGCATATAAAATTCTCTTGACATGTTTTTCTTTGACGACGAGGAGGTTTGGTAAACATATCTTGTTTCCCCCACTTTTTTTTTCCGGTTCGGTTGAAGGGAAAACCTCGGAACAAATCACGAGTGCAAGATGGAATTCGCAACTAATTTTGGGGGGTAGTCTCGGAGTAAAAAGGACTAGCCAACCTACTAACCAAACCTTCCGACAAACTTCCCTGAGCGGATCTTTCGATTCGGACGAATAACAACCAATCAGAGCTGTCAATGATAAGCCTTCCCCAAAAACAAAAACAAAAAAAACAGTGCACACAAAATAAGTATTAATTGGACAGATATTACACAGATATCGCATTATGTCTTACAAAAACTAAATAAACATAGAGCCATTTGGTTGCGCCAGTTGCATAGGTGATAAAGTAAGGGGGTCAAATCCGCTCTAGCAAATTCGGCTGTAAGTGGGAATGGAATGGAATTATGGCCACAAGAGTGTGACTACGAATAATCATCGACGAATCAAATCACACCAACCATCGGCTGCCAGATCCCGCTCCTCCGTTAAGAAAACAAACGACTATGCAAATGGCAAATCTGTTCCTTTGGAAAAGTCAGTTTGAGTGCTGTGTTGTATTCGCTTTGTGTAGTTCGTGTGCTGTTGTACAAACTGTGCTTGTCAATTTTCTTATCGCAATCATTAAATTGACTTTTTCATTTATCGGACCAATCAAATGGATTATTCTTGATTTTGTGTAATTATCAAAGAAACTCAAAGCAAAAAATAATCACGTGCCTCATCTCTTGTGTAACTTTTTTTTTTTGCTGTCAGTTATACCATTTGTTACTGCTGAATCAAACTATCAAGAGTTATATGTTAGTACGTTGATGGTATTCGTGGACTATTGGATAAGTTAGAATCATCATCCAGCAACTAGTCAACTTGATACATGGCTCATCGATCTAGTTCTGTAGCATTACTTCATCAATTGATTGGATTGCTGAATTGTTGCAAAAAAAAAAGAAAAGAAAGAAAAAAAAAAACACGTCCCCCAAGAAAAAAACACAAATCGAAAAAGGGATCCCCCATGATGACAGAATTGTATTGAGTTTTCTTTTCTAATGACAAGACAATAACCAACGGGAAATATTCCTAAATGTTCCGTATGCACAGTGATTATTATTAATCACACAACCCAGGTTAGTGTTTCTTACTGACTGACTTCCTTTCTCTTTGTCTCTCTTTCTCCTGCTGTTTCTCGTTCTGTTCGCCTTATGATTCGTGTGGCCCTACGCTTTTTTTTTTTCTTCCTATTGTGTTGGTGTGGAATATATATATCGAACATATGCAGATATTAGTTTGCTTTTGTACAATTTTTTTTTTGTCATTCTACACCAACAACGAAAAACAACAAGAACAACCACACACACGTATCCATTGGAAAACATTTATACAATACATCCCAGCAGCGTTTTTTTTCCTTTTGTCCAGCTGAAACAGTTTCAATTCCACTTCCCTTTTAAATTGCTTGATTTTCCTTTTCCATTTAAGTTAATTTTATCATTTTCATTCATTTTGGTGTATTTCTTTTGTTTCGATTGTTCATTGCTATTTTACA
The DNA here is from genome assembly GCA_030557105.1 of Candida frijolesensis. NCBI lineage: Eukaryota > Fungi > Ascomycota > Pichiomycetes > Serinales > Debaryomycetaceae > Candida > Candida frijolesensis. Next base: position 5,360 of record JAKTVH010000377.1, on the reverse strand, counting down.
AGATACAGTCTATTCATTGTCATTATCAACTTGCATCTACCTTTCCCCTCCTTCCCTTTCTCGATTCTCATATAAGTTGCTACATCTATACCGTTCCCTCACACTTCCCAGACCAATAGCATTTTGCTACACACGATGAACATAAACTACAATTCTACAGGTAAATATCATTCAACATATTCGCCGTCATCAACCACCTCAACATTCCCGCCTTCCAACAGCAACAGGAAATCGTCATCACTAACTTCTTCACTCACCCATCCAACTTATCCCAAAAGTATAAAATTATCACAAATATTAAGTCAAGAACTGGATAATATCGAAAGTCTATGGAAAATGTATAATAGAGCTCGGGAATCGTTACCTTATCAAGCAAGAATGGAGAATTTGACTTGGAGGATGATGTACATTAATAATAAATCAATATTTACTAACAATAAACCAGCTATCCTTGGAATTCATCACGACGATGATACAAATATTGAAGAGATTTTGGATCCCACCATGGGCGATGAGTTTGATTACGTTGCTCATATTCGAAAAATCGGTCAAAATAATAATAATGCCGACGATATTGATCTTCAATTTGACCATGATGGTGAAGGGGATGGTGAAAATGATGATGATCTTACAAATACTGTTGGTGGTATGACGTCAATAAGTACGAGAAAACGTCCCGCTCCATTTTCACCAATGATTCAACCTGAAAAACCTGCTATTTCATTGTTATCTGAACAATTTCACCATCATCAACATCAACAACCACAGCAAATTCTTCCACAACAACAACAACAACAAGAGCAAATCGACCACCACCATCAGAGTTATAACAGTAATTCTCAGCACGGTCATCAAGAAACTGTTGAATCGATTTCTTCTGCATTTGAATTTTCGTTAGATCCATTGGCATTTGAAGGCCCAAATCAAAATTATCAAGAATTTGTTACACCTCATGAATCACTTCAATCATCGTATAATGAAAAACCGTTGTTTGACGATTTCCTTCATCATTATGACCACAATACCTCAACCAGTATTTCATCTTCGTTATCTACAGTGGTACCCACCAACACTCAACTCACAATGACATCTCCACAAAATATCAATCACAACAACCATGCAAGATTCAATTCAACCGTCAGCATATCTGCTATGGTACCAACTACTGCCACTCCAAATAGTCTATTACGTCAAGAATCTATGATTAGCTTGCCTGATTACAATAACAACAACCTAAGCGGTCTACGGTCAATGTCGCATACTCCATTACAATCACATTTTTCATCTAGTTACAACGACAGTTCTACATTTGGTGGTATCACATTACCTAGTCAATCTCATAAACAACCATTTCAATTACATTCCGATTCTTTGTACTTTGATTCCAATCCCAATGACATTGACTTCATGCCATCATCCTTACCTACTACTAATCACCTACATCAACAAATCCATCCACAACAGCCACATCCAAAGAAAACCAAAAAGAGAGTAAGCACTAAATCAAGGAAAAAGGGATCAACCACTAGTCCAGAATCAACTACCAGTTCAGGTACGACCACTGCTATCACTTCCTGTACCAATTGTGGCACCAAAACTACTCCATTATGGCGAAGAAATCCACAGGGTCAACCATTATGTAATGCCTGTGGATTGTTTTTAAAGTTACATGGTGTCGTGAGACCACTTGCTTTGAAAACTGATGTTATAAAGAAGAGACAAAGACAAAAGAAGGATTCTGTTGGTGTTGGCAATGGGAACGGGAATGGTGATGGTGATGACTTATTTCCTTCACCGCTAAAATCTTAATGCTTGTTATATGCTTAACTAGGTATTGTATTTAATGATATACTAATTTATGTATTATGCTTCTTGTCAATATTCGTATATGCTTATACTTGGAAATTGCTACTCGATGCTAGTATGAATCACCAGTCAATCTTCATGTTACTTCTGATTAAGTAAATATTGATCCCATTGATACTGGGAACTGAGATAATGCATGCTCTCAACCGACATCATAACGAGTGTGATGTAGACTTGTATCCCTCGTGATTGCAGTTAGGCAAATCAATCTGATGCTATTTCAATTACATGCTTATGTTGATTCAATTTTGCAATCGTTACAATCTTCTTCCTTTGCTTTCTCCCCACTATTCAACTTATTCTCTCCGGAATCGTTACTTATGTGATGACCTACATGTAAACCCAATTCACTTTTGATCAAATTTTTCACAAACTTTGAATCCGGAAACCCTTCGTATACGTAATCCCCCTGATTCTCTTGTTCATATTTCTCCTGTTTGAATTTCCTCTTATATATGATCTTATTCTCAGTTTCGATATCAGATTTAACTATGATGATTTGGAAAATTCCCGGGAAATCAGTGATTGGTTGTATGGAGATGTCTTTAATGTCAGTGGGGAAAGTCTGGAGGATTTCTTGTAGATACCATATTGCCCTGTTTTGCCATTTGCATTTTGAACAATATTGAATGATTATCTTGGGATATCTGTGGATTGTTGGTGTGATTGTCATGGGATAGTAATGATGTTGATAGATCTTGGTATGATCGTTGGAGAGATTGTCTTTTTTTTTTTTTTTCAATGATGATGCTGTGGGTGTTTGATAACTAGTAAGAGGAAGAAGTTCAAACGAATCTTCATGATACATAGAGTGCTTAACAGAGTGTAGAATGTAATATGTTCATATACTACGTTTCAATATCAATGATTATTGTAAATACATTAACATAAATATATAAATTAAATATTAAAAACTAAAGACCAATTACCCACATACTACAATAAGCGTGTGTGGGAATATTGGAATGCTAGATGTTAAATAAAACGATAGTAGGAATTAGAAATTAGCCATTAGAAAGACAAACACCCCAAGATACACAACAGAACTAAAAGGACTGGTAGAATCACACAATAACACAACCTTAATAAGAAAAATGATAAAGAAAAACTCATGATTTTGAACTTCTGTCTTATCGCTTTTATACCTTTTGTCAAAACTAGAGTCGTGCACCATCGTCAATAAAACAGCCAACATGAAATTACATAAAATTTGCTATTATTCCATCCGTGTATGTAATTGTGGTAGAATTCAGCAGTATCAAAAACCAGTTATACTAACATAGAGCATTTTGAAGCAGAATTCCATGTTTTGAGATGCCTAAAGTGAAAATTCAACGTTTTACATTCATTCGCTCAAACCTGGAAACCGATCGTTGGCCCACTCCCCTTGATTCTCCTTGTGAAATTGTTTTTATATATGATACGTGTAGAGAGCTTAACATGATATAACATATACTACATTCATATCCTACATTAAAAGATCAATATTAATAAACAACAACGTAAATATATATATTAAAGGATATAACTAAGAAGGTATTCCAGCAACAACAAAGTGTGTGGAATGCTAGAGTTCAAGTAAAATGTTATTAAACGTTGGGCATCAAAAAGACGTCTAACAAAACGGTTTTATTGAAATCCATAACCGGATTTTATAGTATTAATTCATCTTCCAACTATTACCTAAATTCCACCTCGTCGGCACTGTTTAGTATTGTATAGGCGATTTTAGTGTAATAAGTGTACTTTTGTTTTTGTTATAGTATAAGTACTTACAAAGTTATCTGGGAATAGAGTAATAAGTCTTATATCTTTTCTGGTCTTATTACTGTTAGGCTGAGAACCCCGACAAGGGAACTAGGAACTATAGAAGAAAGAGTGATACTAAAGGATACGAAATATACTGGAGCGTGAGCGAGAGGAGTTGAGCATCCTTCGAATTGGTGGATACACGTCTCTACCTGACAATTACGTTTTTATCTATTCTTTATAGTTTAATACATTCTTACGAATACTTAAACTGTGCTATTATTGTCTTTTTCTCTGATAAAGTTAAGACAATATATTTTGTATTATTAACTCACCTTCTCAAAAAGACCCGCATGTGAAAGTACATACAATTGGGCAATATCTCATTAGTGGATCCAATACAGATTGTCATGATAAAGAAAGCGTATGGTATATTAAACACCTATGTAAAAGTATAGTAAGAGATGAGAGGTATTTATAGTGAAAGATTTTACACGGACTGATGGACGTGAACACCTAGTCCTACATATAGAGACTAGTAACACGGCATTCTTCTTATAGCCTAGGATAAGCCCTAAGGGCTACAACTTCTTGCACGTGACAAACAATCATATCAATATATATATTAAAACGGCAAAACTAAGAACGTAATCCAATAACAACAACTGTGTGTGGGAATATTTGAATGCTAGACTTTAAACAATAAAATGATAGTAGAAATTTCGTATAAAACGACGTGAAGTACACTCAATCTTCTATGACCCTGTGATAATAACGGATCAATTAGTAAGTTGATAAGGAGATATACATCCTTATAACCGTGGGTCAAAAGGAAAAAGTAAAAATTTGCATAAAAAGTTGACCTTTGATTTCGTTCCTTTTATATACTTTTTGTAATACTAGAGTCGTGCCATACTCTTCAATACTGGGGTTCCACAGAAAATACACACACGCACACACACACAATTGGTGGTAATTCAATCCGGAAAACAACCCCCTTTTGATCTGATCAATGTTAGAAAGTGACGTACGTTTATTAGAGTATAGGAGAAAGCATGATTTCATGTTTTCACATTGCCAACGTATAAATTATACGTTTTACATTTGTTCTTTCATGAAAAAGGGATTTGTCTTTAAAAACTGCTCCTGCTCTTCCTCCTGTTTTTGAGTATTGGTTATTCAGTACATCATAAAGTATCTCCATTACAATGAATATTATAAAGAATTTTTAGAGATGTAGTATGGGTTTAGTGGTAAAGGATACAAACGTTCATTATCACCATTACTAACACCCACACCATCCCAACATTTTTTTGATTACCTCGGTTTTTGAGAACAAGGGGAGTTACGGACTTCATGCGGTTTCAAAAAAAAAAGTACACAAACATTACTTAGGGGTTTGTTCCGCTTTGGATATCTTCCTCTAAAACAATACAACAGGGGTCATATGTACTATCATTGGTACATCAATGTGAGACATGAACGCCGGGAAGTTGTTGCTTCTAGACTTTGTCGAATTTTGTAGTGTGGTTGAATTTGTTACACCCGTTTTTCCGTGACTTTCGTATTTACGTCTCATTTTAGCTTTACAGAAATTTTTAGTGGCAAAGTGCACCAGTGAACTACATGTACAAACCCTATATAATGAGAAATACGAAAACCTTCAATAATTAAGTCAAATAAATAAATAAAATATAAATTGAATTAGATTAAATACAATATAGAAATATACAGAATTAATTTTC
>JAKTVH010000376.1:0-64320 GCA_030557105.1 Candida frijolesensis | reverse complement strand
GGCATCTGCCGATGGTCGATAAAGCGCATATTTTTTATGCTTTTCAACTATTGCTCTTGCTTCAAAAAGTGCTAAGATTTCAAGAATGGAGGAAATCGCATTAAAAACCAAAGAAAAATATAAGGAGCCAGATCTGAAATAGAAAGTACTAGTATCTTTTTTAAGGTCGTAAAAAACTGACGCAAGAAGAAGACCCATTACCAATTGGGAGAAGATCGTGACTATGGGAATTGAAGGGTCAGCTTTCATACGGAGAAAGTTTCTCTGGATAACATACCTGACTTGCATAAAGAAGGAAACAGTGTACGGTGAGGTTGGACGAATGTTGCTAGATTGTCTGGCAACGTGGGAATCGTGGTAGATTTGTTTTGTGTTTAGTTTATCACATTCGACAAAGTAGGCGTTGATCTCAGTAACCAAAGCACTATGCTCAGGGGACTTTTTCCAGTATGCTTCAAACTCTTGAGGCGTTCTTGGGACTTTGTTTTCGTATCCTGGTAATGGTTCTCTTTCCGCTGGATTGGTCAACGACGTCAAGAAGTCGGCCGTGGTTTGTCTCTGAGGACACTTGTATCCCATATTGACAAAATACGCCTTTGCTTTGTCTGCCTTACCAAAGAAAATCAGGTAACCTTCGTACAAGACATTGACATTGTCAAATAAGTCATATGCATCTTGGGAACATTGGTAGATCGCAATCACTGGAGTACTTTCCAAAACGACTGCAGAAGTCTTCAAAGCTCTGATGAACTCCAACGCAGTAGCAGCATCCAACCCCCTAGTGGCGTTATCCCAACATTGCACATTCGCACCACTCAAAGATGCTTCAGCAATCGAGACTCTCTTCCTCTCACCACCAGAGACGCCTCTGATAAAATCGTTACCCACGTTGGTATTTCTGGTGTGCGATAACCCATACGTGGCCATGTACACGCTTGCCATGTGTTTTGCGTACGTCTCTCTGGCCACTCCTTCACCTCTGTTCTGTGGAGTTCTCATCCTGGCAGCAAACTCCAAAACTTGACCAACACTCAAGTGTGGGAAGTGCACATCGGTTTCGGCAGAATATATAACGTTGCCACGATAGTTGTTTTCGATTTCCTTGAGTGTCAAACCGTCGTAGCTGATTTTCGATTCTTTGCCGATGTCGAAACCATACGTCTGAGCAGCCAAGGTCTTCAACAACGTGGAGCAACCTGCGCCTGGTCTTCCCAACACAACCGTGAGTTCCCCTGGTTTCATAATACCATCCATGGGTTTCAAAATATCAAAGTATCTTGAATCGTCTTCTTTTCTAAAATAATTAATTCCTTCATTGATGTACTTCCAAAGAGCGTTTGCAACTGTTGCTTGGTAGTCAGAGTCATTGGCCACACCATAAGCCCTTAATTCTCTGTAGGCAATACCCAACCTAGAAGGCTTGTAATACTCTGGGTCAGAATCGTACAACTTTCTCAAGTTCTTGACCCAGTATTTGGCATTGAACTTATCTGAATCTGGGTCTAACTGTTCATTGGAGGATATCTCATCAGTGTATGGGTTGATACCGGGAACTTCACTCATGCTTGTGAGATGCTTCTGTAAAGCATCACCTCCGTCAGCAGTTGATTCATGAGTAAATGATCTAGCCAAATTTTGAATATCGTGGCTTGTATGAGAATCAAAACCGTGGTACTCATGCATCGAGTGATCTTCATATGATTGTTTTATTCGTTGTTTCTCAAAAGAACTTTCTGAATTGGGTATTAGGAAGTTGATCATTGATTTTTATGGAGTGCAACTGCCAAGACATAAAATATAAAGTTATCTGCATCAGAATCGGTAACATATTTATAATCAACCGCAACAACTTTGTGTGATCTGATATCCGTTAGTTTTTTTTACATAAAAATTCACCGGATATTTGAGGCACATAATACTTTCACACCTGAAAGAGGCTTTCGTTTCTGTTTTTCAAATAGCAAAACCAGCAGATCAACACAATGGAATGTACTGTGATATTGGAGTTGATTCGTTGTCCGGCTGTGAATGATTATTACCCGTGTATTTATATCCCCAACGGAAACACATCTACCGGTTAAGGTGAAACCTCAAGGCTCTGTTTGATGCTCTTCTCAAAAATAGCCGTATATCTCATCACGTTTCCAGTCCATCCGTTCCGTTAGTTCATATGTCTAGTTTCCAAAACACAAACAAACAATTGCCTGGATTTTTCTTTGGGCATTATGAAAATGGCTCCTGACCAAACATTGAAAGTCGGCTTTAATTTAATATCTTTGCTGATTGTAGCTAAGCAACTGAAACCTCGTCACTAACTATTCTTGTTCGTATTGTTTAACATGTTGTTTTATTTTATTATTTTTCATTTTTCATTTTTCATTTTTGCTCTTTTGTTACTGCCAAAATCTCCTATTTCAACGTGGGTTAGAATCTTTCATACCCACCAGAACAAAGACAGATGCGATTTCAGTACATCTTCCAGTCAACCCGAAAGCAACAAACAGAATGGTTAGGAACCGATGGCTGAGCTACCACAAACTAGTCTCAAGTTATATCGTTGACCCCTCCGTCTAGACTTACCTCTATTGTCAACGTTTTCTGATTTGAAATTCCGAACTCTTCATCTCCATTTCAATAAATCTAGTGGTACATTAGACTGAATATTTGGAGCTCTGACAGTCACCGCTTCTTTAGGCAAATGATTGCATCAGCCTGGCAGTTCGAGAAATGTTTCCTCCCCGTAATAAGAAACCTATTTGTTTTGTACATTAAAATCGTATAAAAATAAATGCAGTGTAAAAAATTAACCTATTTTAAAGAATTGAATATTTGAATATTGTTTTTACTTCTTTGTTTTATTATCAAGGTTCATGCCCCTTTTTCGTCGTTGGGCGATTCGTTCTCGGTACTGTCTTCTGTATCTTGCTCGTTTTCCGCCATCTCTTCATCTTCGTCAGAAGAATCCGAATCACTAGGAGGCTGATCAAAATATGGTGTAGCAATGATGGTTGTAGGAATGTTGTTAACCGTCTTTGGAATCTCATTGAAGTTCGATTTCTGTTCACCCTCATATATCTGTTGTATTTCCAAACTATTGTGGTTATTATTACTAATTATAGCATTACTATTCCCATAGTCACTGTTATTGTTATGGCTGGAGTGTGATAATTGCTTAATCATGGAAGCAGAGTTCTGATAGTGATGCGAATATTCACGTTTTATGGATTGCAAATACTCCTGGTAGTCATTCGAAATGGCGGACGTTCTACTTTTAGTTCTTTGAGCAGTGGATCGAGATCTTGAAGACTGGATCGACGATAATTCACGATGAGAAAGGATTGATTGTCTCCTTGACTCTTGTGCTTCTGTGGAAACGGTGCTTGTTGGACTCAATATGTTGTTATATGGGATTATCATCAAATCATTTTGGTCTTTGCTATAGTACAAAGGTTGCAACTGTTGTGGTGATGGGTTTTCACTTGATCTCTTATCGTTGTACATTTCATTTGAAGAAGTTGAATCCGGATGGTGCTCTTGTGGAATAGGATTGTAATTTTCGTCAAGATGAGCAAAATCAATCTTGGTGGACTTGAATTTTTTGGATGCCCTAGCATTGTTGCAATGAGCATACATGAAATCGACTTCTTCTAACTTCAAACCTTTGGTTTCATACACGGTAAAGTAAACAAATATTGCACCAGCTGCGTTCAAACTCCCCCACATAAAAAAGATCTTGCTTCCTATTGCAGCTGTATGCCCACCAGTATCGATAAGGTAGGGTGTGATGTATGCAAAAACAAAGTTAACAATCCAGTTGGTTGCAGCAGTCAAGGAGAACGCCTTTTGTCTAACGGAAATACCGTAGATATCTGAACAAAGTGCCCAAGTGGACCCACCCCATGTACTGGCAAAAAATGCAATAAACACACAAGCAAACGAAACACTTAGTATGGCATTGATCTGCGAGTCATTGATACTAACCCCACAGATGGCAATGATGAAGTTACTAATAGCCATGCCCACACCACCCCAGAATAACAAAGGTCGTCTACCAACCACATCAATTAGCATAATCCCGGGAATGGTGAAAATGACGTTAACCAAGTAAGTAATGAATGACATGAGATAGTAATTGTTAATTCCAGTAGACAAAAAGAAGTTGACCCCATAGTAAAAGATAAAATTTATACCTGAACATTGTTGGAAGAATTGAACTCCCATACCGGTCCACATTCTCAATCCTTGTTTGTGTCGACCACCACCGCTTCTGAAACAATCCAAAAATGTGGTTTTCCCATATGACTTTTCGTAGTCGTAATTCGCTTTGATATCGACCAATTCTTCAATCACTTCTTCATCATCCGGAGGCAATCTCCGTAGTTTACATAATGAGTCAAGCGCCTTCTGTAAGTTATCCTTTTGGACGTAAAAACGTGGAGACTCAGGTAAAAAGAGCATACCCACAAACAATAGAAGTGCCCAAAAAAACTGTAGACCTACCGGAATCCTGTATGAGCCTGAATTGTTCAATTTTCTGGTTCCTTGAGATATTGCACTTGAGACCAATAAACCACAGGTTATTGAAAACTGGTACGTGAAAACAACACTACCACGCGATCGCTTGTGACTTACTTCTGCTTGGAAAAGGGGAATGGACGCAGATAGACACCCCACTGAAATACCCGAAACGAACCTCCCCACACATAGTAGCGCTACCTCCGCTGCTGAAATCTGTAGTATGTTTCCGATATTAAACAAAATACCCGATGCGACCATTATGGTGAACTTACGGCCATACGTATCCGATATCCAAGGTGCTGATAATGCCCCACAGAACGTCCCTAGCGAGAGTATGGCCACGATGATAGCTCTTTCATGGGTGCTGAACCCGTTGTCACCACTGGGGAAGTGAGTGTACACGTATTTCATCTCTAGTATATCGTTGATTATCCCGGTATCATATCCGTATAGAAACCCTCCCATCGCCGTCACTAGTATAATCTTAAACGCAGATACTCTCTGCTGCCGACTTCGATAAATCTGCTCTTCCCCATCCTCTCCTGAAAATATTCGTTGTAGAAATGGAAACATGATGTGAATAGTTGTATTATATGTCGTTACGCATAAAAAGGGGAAGTTTGTACCTTAGATTCGTTTGTGTGTAAAAATAATTTGCGCCAGCGGGGGGTGTGTTGATAATGTTTGATGATACAGATATTTCTTCTTTCGCTTTTCTTGAAAAAAAAACCTCGCGGAATCTTGTTGTTGAACGCAAGAATTAGCTAATGGTTTCACTTAATAGACAGTGTCTATGACGATCTTATAGGTTCCTGAACAGTTGACAGATCGTAGGCAGGTGTTTCTGAGCGATTTAGTAAGCTGGGGAATATTGGTTTTCGTTTTCTATGGTAAGCTGGTTTTTTTTTTTAGAGTATTTTTTCTTTACTGATTTTTTTGTGTGTCACTGGGACTACGCCATACATTCCTTGTTCTCTGTAATTTTAATTTTAATTTCTTGTTTTTTTTTTTTTTTTTTTTTTTTTTGCTTAGCAAGTTCTATTTTTTCTTCAGTGGTGGGGGAACATTGTTAATGGAGGGGATGGGAATTTTAAGACAGGCTTTGCTACATCATGTGGTTCGGTAGTATTTTTTTTTTCTGTTAATTGATTGACATAATGGAAACTGGAAGTAATCTGATATCTTATAGATTCCCCATGTATATCTTTCTCAGCTAGCCGAGTTTGGCTCACACCCATTTATCGTGATGGTTAGACGGAAGGTAAGAAAGCGAGAGGCAGAGATCAGGAAAAAGAAAGTTCTTGTGCAGATTCTCCCCCACAAATGAAGTTATTCAACCGATCCGGATTTAACAAAACATGACATTTGGATAGATATGTCATGATTCCGTCTGGCCTTCTTGCTATTAAAAAAAGAAAAACAAGTAAGCTTTCACATTGAATCCTTGTGTTCGACTTAAATCAGTAGGCTACTTTTCTATACACGTAAACACACATAAACTAAACAAGTAATAATTAAACTATTTCAAAACTTTCGATCGAATAATGTCATCGCCACTCCCTTTTTCAACACGAATTTTTGTAATGATCAAAATCGACAGCCCTATGTGCTATAAAGGATCTTATGTTTTTTTTTTTTGAAACCATATTTTAACAAAGTCTGGTAAAAAATGCTATCAAATCACCAAAAAAACGTGCTTAGTATTTCGCCAAAACGTCGAATGACCCCTCTCCGCCACCGTTTATGGAATGGATGACTTCCGTTAATCAGTTTACTACGTGTGGATCCGTGAAAGCATATCGCTAAGTAAGTCTGGCGTTTCCGCACAGCATGCAACACGTCCAGGGAGCGAGATCACCAAAAAAATATAAAAAAAAGAATCTGTCTTTCTATAACGTGTTAATGTGAGAGTTGTAAAAAAAAAAAAAAAAAAAAAAAAATCTGCCAGTATACCCAAGAACTTGGAGCCGGATTACTTCATCATATCCATTCATTTTATTTAGCGGTTAAAGATGATCAAATCTCCAAAAATATTAGAAGAAGTGAGATTAAAAAATAATGGAAGCACCGAGTTGAAGAACATAACCGAGGAGGTAAATCGTTCCCAAGATGATCAGTCCAAACTTAAACCACCTCCAAATTCTTATCGCATATATAATTTATTCAATATCATTTTGGATTTATCTCACAGTTTGGTCAAAACAAGTAGTGCTGCTTCCAACTCCGTGATGTCACTTACCTGGTTTTACATCAACCATTTCATCCTACTAAGTTTATTTTTCGTTATTGCAATTTACAAGAACTTCCAGTACATTTATCGCCGCTTATATTTGAAATATTTGACCTTGACTTATTATCCAAGTAAGTCTCCGCAAGTTATCAGAGAAGATGTTAATAAACTAACCAAGATTCCAAAGATTTTAAGCTGCATCTTGGATTTAAAAGATGACGATGATGAAAATGGTGGCAAAGATGGATTAATAGGTTCGATTTGCGAGGTTTCTGCCTGGTCATTGAGCGCCGGTATTGGCAAACTCATAATTTATGAATTTACTGGGTCGTTGGCTCAGAACAGTGCTATCATTGCTGACGTCAAGAAGGAAATTACAAAGACGTTAACTTTGTATTTTGGAACCGATACCATTCCTACTTTTTCAGTTAGAGCCCCTCACAAGAATATAATCATTTATAGCGACAACTACAAGTCCGAGCAGGGCCAGGATGTTGACTTGGAAATCGATTTGATCAGCCGTGTTGATGGTAAGCCAACAGTGGTAGAGTTAACCAAGACCATGAGTGAATTAGCTGCCAATAAGGAATTGCTGATCAAAGATATCACTATTGATTTAATTGACGAAGAGTTGCGTGAGCTCGTTGGTCCAGAGCCAGATTTGTTGATTAGTTTTGCCCCGTCGTTGAATTTGGAAGACTATCCACCTTGGCATATCAGATTAAGCGAAATATACTGGGAACCAGATAACAAGGATGTCAATTACGCCGTTTTCCTTCGTGGCTTGCAACTGTTTTCCAATTGTAAGGTGAAGATTGGTAAATAGTGCGTGCGAGTGGCTTATCAGGATGTGGTTGGAAGTGTAGCGTTTTATGTCTGTTGGTTGCTTAATTATCTGGATTACGAATATATAGGAATTTGTATTGTTTGCATATCGCTTATTGACTCTGGTCACTAAATACCCATCAAACACAATTATACACGTAGTGTTAATGAATTGCAGATCTCTCTTTCCAAATCCTAATCTGCGTGTGAGCATTATACGTGTGCTACGCGCCTTTTTTCTTTTTTCGAAGCTCACATAGTGTGTAACAGCTAAAAAAAAGAAAGAAAAGCGAGAGAAAAAATTTGTTGTCCAATTTCCAACAATCTTGCCAGTGATTGAGAGAGTGAAAGAAAGCTACAGCAAAAAAAAAAAAAGAGAGAAAAATTTGATTTGTTGTTATTTTTCGCTTTTCCTCTTTTCTTAACCCATCAAAGTATCGTCCAACGTTTGCGTTATCCATCAATCTATCTATCAATCATTAATTGTTGATTTATTTATATTCCCCAAATTTCAAGAACCAGTTGATCGAATTAAACTAGCTTTATAAACGATTAATTGAAAATAAAAAATTTAGAGAACAATATATCAAAGATCAAGAATTATCACCAATCAACAATAAAGAAGAATATCCAATTTTTTTTTATTTAGCATACTAGATTCTTAGATTCCAAATCATTTATCATTTTCCGTATATTCATTAGTTCACCACTGTTATATTACTTTCCCTACCAGATACTTTTTGTTTACACTTTTTTTTTTCGTTTCTGTCATAAATAAAATTTCAAGTCATGGGTTTATCATTTTCCAAGTTATTTGCTAATCTCTTTGGTAACAAAGAAATGAGAATTTTGATGGTTGGTTTAGACGCTGCCGGTAAGACCACCATATTGTATAAATTGAAATTGGGTGAAATCGTCACCACCATTCCAACCATTGGTTTCAACGTCGAAACCGTCGAATATAAGAATATCTCATTCACCGTATGGGATGTCGGTGGTCAAGATAAAATCAGACCATTGTGGAGATACTACTTCCAAAACACTCAAGGTATCATTTTCGTCGTTGATTCCAACGATAGAGATCGTATTGCTGAAGCCAGAGAAGAATTGCAACAAATGTTGAACGAAGATGAATTGAGAGACGCATTATTGTTAGTGTTTGCCAACAAACAAGATTTACCAAATGCCATGAATGCTGCTGAAATAACTGAAAAATTAGGTTTACATTCCATCAGACAAAGACCTTGGTACATTCAAGCCACCTGTGCTACCACCGGTGACGGTTTATACGAAGGTTTGGAATGGTTGTCCACCAACTTGAAGAACTCATCATAAATGGATTAAGGAAAATTATGTTGTTTCTTGTTTTATTTTATTTAGAATAATAAAGAATTGAAAATTATTAACATTAATCGTTCACGACTATGTTGTTTTTAGTTCCATTACTTGATGAGTTTATTTTGTTATTTGTGTGAGTGAGTGCGTGAGAATGCGAGTGTATGCGTTGTCAACAATAATGCCGAGGGCAACACGCTTCATTTCTCAGAATTTAGTTCCTACGTATGTATATCTTATGTATGTATATATTGAAAAAACAAAGAATACTGTTTTATAACTGAACTGTCCGATTTGATTCGACATTCTCCATATCGGGCATCAAGATTTTATAGACATAAAAAAAGAAACAAGGTCACACTGTCATGACACCTAGCGTATATGCGTACTTAAACTTCTATTATTTTTTTTTTTTCCTTTTGAGTTCGTCCCCTATCTAAATCTGATCAATCAATTCTGTGGCGTTTTCGGGTAAAGGTTATTGTAATGAGAGTGATAAGACGCGAGGCATCATCTCATGTACAGTTAGACGATGCTGATTTATTGGGAGAAGGGGAGGGTTTCATTTTAATAGAAAAAGAAAAAGGGTTTATATATCAGACTATGATCAGCCGTAATGAGCATCTGTAATCAATTCGGTTGTGAATGATCATAATTTACGATGGATTGTAGCAATTTTGCAATTTTGTTGCACTTTGTTTGGAAACAATATAGTTGGCAAAAAAAAAAAAAAAAAAAGACCGCAAACGAAATCATGTTTCATTGTTGGGAACATGTGGTGATAATTAGGGCTACAGCCCTATCATGTGACGTACTGCAGATAAATGTGTAACATATTTGTATTAGCTATGTAGAGAAAAAAGAATTATACAGTGCGAGCCTTTGTTAGTGGATGTGTAGAGTGTGCGAAAAAAAAGGCTGTTAGAGATTTTGTATGGCGAATTCTTTGTGCGAGTGTGAATGGGATTGGGTCGTTGCACACGAACACTACCAGCAGCAGTCGCACAGGTCTTTTCTAACAAAAGAAAAATTATTCAAAAAATTTTCAGAGTATAGCTAGACCTATAACAGTAAAGTTCAGATTATCAACAATGGTATGTGGCACCTAGATCATATAGTGATTATCAGCATATCTACATCCTCCACACTCAGAAGACAATATAAATGAGAAACATGAAAGACCAACAAGAGAGATGTTATGAGAAATTGCAATAAAACGTATTAAACTAGAAGAACAAATCGATGAAATAGAAGAAAGATCCAAAGAAATCACCAATAACATCACACCCACGAACCAAAGAGCATGTCAACAGTTAAATAATTCAAGAATCGAAAGAAATAACATTTCAATGGGAGAGGAGGATTGATGATGATATCGTCACCATACAAAAGAACTAGCAATACTAACATTCATTCTTTATTAGGCCGGCGTTAAAACTTTCGAATTGAGAACCAAGTCTAAGGAACAATTAGAACAACAATTAGTTGAATTAAAACAAGAATTAGCCACTTTGAAGGTTCAAAAATTACAAAGACCAAGTTTACCAAGAATCCACACTGTTAGAAAGAACATTGCTAGAGTGTTGACTGTCATTAACTTGAACCAAAGAGACAATGTCAGAGCTTTCTACGCTGGTAAAAAATACATTCCAAAAGACTTAAGAGCTAAGAAAACCAGAGCTATCAGAAGAAGATTGACCAAATTCGAAGCTTCTCAAGAAACCGAAAAGGCTAGAAAACAAAGAATTGCTTACCCACAAAGAAAATTCGCTATCAAAGCTTAAGCATGAAAGATATCTTATGTGTATGATTTCCGGGTTTATTATTGTATAATTTTAGCATTTTTTTAAAAAAGAAAATATATAAATAGTCTTAATAAGAAAATCATGGGAGATGTATAGACTAACCAATCCAGAGAAAGATTGATATTCTAACTACAATATAATTCGATTTTAATTTAATGATATTATTTATTCCTTTATGCAGTCTCGTATACACGTAACACACCTAAATAAATTAATCCTTCATTATCACATCCTCATCATGCTTGTCTTGCTTCTTCAGTTTCTTGAAATCACTAATTTTCTGTCTTAATTCCACATCATCGATCACATCTTCAAGCTTTAATGGAACTCTATTGAATGGATCGGTACCATCACTCAACAAATGTGCCTTAATAGTCGATCTGTCAATACTGATCTTGGAAGATGGCAATATAACTGGATCTTCCATTAATGTGAACATCAAAGGATCCAAAAACTCGTCTGGAATTTCTCCCAATTCTAATTCTTCATTTTCTTCAGCTAGTCTGGTTGTTTCAGCATTATTAGCAAAATCAACTAAAGCCTTGATAATTTCGTTCTTCACAAAGGTCTTTGTAGTCAAAATATTTTCAGCTTTTTTGAAATACGAGATATTAAACGATCTTCCATCTCTAGCAACGGCTGTTACAAATTCTGGTCGTGATGATAAATGCACGTAAATCTCACACAAGTCACTTAAAATCTTCTTAGGTTCGAATCCATATTTCTCTGGTTCCGCAACTTTCAAGCTGGAACATTTAGGTCCCACCATAATGGACAAATTGTAATCCAACATACCAGCTAATCTATCAACAATTTCAGGCAACACAAACCCCTTTGGAACTTCCTCTGTGAACAATTTAAACAACTCCATGGTTTTATTGGACAACCCCATGTAAGACTTAACCCTACGTTCGTCCTCTTCTAAATTATTGGCTAATTCTTCGTCGGTACCCATAGTCTCATTAGCTTCACCACCAGAGTTTCTCTTTTTCAATTCCTGTTGGTAGTCATGGATCGAATTTAACAAGTTGAACGTTTCATCTAATAAATAAGTGGTATCGTTCAACATCCTTGCGATGAATCGTATAAAAAAATCAACATTATTTTTCGAATAGTCAGTCAATTGGAGTCGATAGCGGGGATTCTTCCATAATTCTTCCAAAATCACTGAAATGTAGTATCTGCTATTGAATTTATCGTAGAATTGCGAAGACGCACCCGTTTTTTCAACCATGACATAGAAATCAAGCAAAGAGTACAAAATGTTGTCCATAACCAAGCGATTGGCATTGAAAATATTCGCCAGAAACCCAGGTGCACCATTCTGCATTGGGAGGGAACCGATGTACAACAATTCAACCAAGTTTGCTTTCATGTGTGGGTTACCGATTAATTCAGGACATCTTAACAATATGATCAGAAATTCAACGAAAACATTCAATTTATCCTCATTAGAAACCAAGGGACATCCCATAAAGTTAGTGGAAAACTTACAGTAATTGATAATGCCTTCCAAAATAAACTCAGGATAATACTTCCACGGCTCTGGAGTCTTTGTTTTTAAAAACTCGTGGTCATCCAACTGTGAGACACTCGAAATTTTGAAGATCGGGATTGAGAGCTTCACATGCGGGTATTGATGCTTGCTATCAATCATCCTAGTAATAAACGTCACCGCGCCAATGATAAAGTCAAAGATCTCATATTGTAGACTTCTCTCATTAAATATAGCTTTAATCACCTGCTTCTTCGCATGTAACATGTTCAAGTCACGTTTCAATCTTGGAAGCTCGCGTCTCATCGCTTGTAGCATCATTGGATTCACACCTGGGATTACCCTACCTGCTTGCAACATTTCCAATCGTGGTTCCAGCTGTTCAATTTGACGACGCATACGATCATACTTGATGTAAATACCGCCAATACCGTAGTGCAAGTAAGCCAACGTCAAATTAAAACAGTCGGAAATAAAATTGGGCTCTGCCAATTCCTCTGGGGTACTAGCTTCTTTCTTAAAGGCGTAATATTCATTGGCTTCTTCAATAGTTGAATTGACTCTCGACTCCTCCGAGATGTCTATCAAGTCGCTTTTCAAAAAATAGTTGACATCAATTTTATCAATCTTGCCAAAAGCAGGATGATCTAAGAAAGGCGAACTCAATCTGATTAGAACAACAGAGATGTTGTACATGATACCGTCACTAGGTAATTTTTCAAAGTTCGCATGACTACCTCTTCTTAAATGACTCAAATTAATTAGATTTCCTAGCCATTTTAACAAATCTTGCCTCGTTTGAACAGATCCTCTAATTAATTTGTCAACAATAGTCAACATGTGATCAATTATCACTTTTAATTCACTTACAATCGAATCACCAATATTATTGATTTGTGCAGATGTCATGGCAGAAGTATCCCCATCAAAATAACAAGTTGCCATTTCGTTTAATAGTGGAGAGATTCTCAACAAAGGTCCCAATAAGGTCTTGTGTTCATAATCTAATGCATTGGTAGTATCTGGAGGTTGGAAGCCTTGCACTTGCGAGAAAATTGCAGCCACGGGCTTCAACGAAACCAAAGCTTCAAACACTGAAATATACTTCAAATAAGTTCGTTCGCCTAAATTAGCTTGATGCAATTGTGAACTTATGTAAGGAAATAATAAATCCAACAATTCAAGCAATGATTCGTCCTCGATGCTGAGCTGTATGATATCCTTCAAGAACGCCGATACGTCACTAAATTTATTGATCAAATAGTCAAGCGTTTTACGGAGGTCATTATTGAGGAACATGTCAGGGACCTGAAAACTCATGCTAGCATATGATGTCGCAAGCTTGATAGCCTTATTCAAAAATGATATTTTGTCGTCGTAGAATAACGTCTTGGCAGGTAATGTTCTCTTTGCCTTAAATGAATTATGGTACACAGCATACAAGTATTCCATTGTAACCGTGTAAGGCTTTGGAACTCCGATTTCTGTCAATATTTCCATGAAAATGGACTCTATGTGATCTTCATTTAATTTGACGTCGGCATCGCCCACTTCGTATGCTAAATTAGGTAGGAATATTAGTCCTTTCGCACTGTTATCGGACGACTTGATTGTCGCTTGAAAAATGTACTCCAATTCCATTTTAACCCATTGCGATATTTGATCTTCCTTTGGCAAGGATTGATCTACAGGTGTTCTTGTTGGAAGCGATTGTTCGATCGGTTTTTCGGATTCCGGTGTTGCAATTGGTTGTATATCTTCTGAAGGACACGCGTTGTCAACCGTCGATGGTGAGTTACTTGCTGAAGTGGCAGGTTCTTGGGTTGACGATGATTGCTGAGCTGTTGGACCCGAACTGTTTCCTGATAAAGCAGCCAATCTGGCCAATCTCTTGGCCCTGATATCGTCAGCACTAGACATTGTAGATTTTGAGTGGGTTGATCTAAATTTCAATGGCAAAATGGTTGGCGTGTGTGTTCTTTTTTTTTTTTTTTTGTTCAAATTCCAGATAGAGTAGAGTAGAGTAATCCATAGAAAACGGGCACAGGACCACACACAGTAATAGATGCGAACGATCCCGAAAAAAAAAAAGTGTGTACAACTACATACAGGTCCTCCTAGGCTTCTTTAAGAGATCAAGAGCACGCCCTACAGCACATTATTTTAACCTACAACAAAGGTTAGTAGTTTAATTTTACAGACGAGCAAACAAGGAGACAGAGGAATATGCCAATTCTTTATCGAATGGTTTGCGTGGTTACAAGAAAGTCTATTCCAAAGTCCCACGACTTTTCTTTTTTCCACAGGTATCCCCACTCGTCTCACTCTAACAAACTACGAACTGATAGGGCCAAAGAAAAAAAATTTTTTTTTTTTTTTTATATATTTTTGAATAAAAACAAAAAATTTTCATCCACAAACAAACCACTTCCCTTCCTTTCACTTCTCCCCTCCATCTAACAGAAAGTTTCGATACGTCTACAATTAGCGTAGCGATAGTTTGATTATCATCTTGTCTGCCAAAATACAATGCCAACCAATAACCAATCCCCGCGAACTGGAGAGAGGAGTTCAACTAGGAACACTATTCCGTCCTCGATTATCACAGCCCTTTCCAAGCAACAAGATAAGCTATATATATTGCATTTAGAAAGAGACTTGATAAAGTTTATCAAGAATTCGATTTTGGGAAATATCAAGCAACCAGAATACATCATACAAGCGCAGTACTTGAAGAATAGTTATTATCGGTTATTAAGTCACCAGTTGTGTCAGTATTATTGTTTACAACACTGGAATAACACATTCAATGAAATTATCGTCACACCAACTCTAAACTTTAACTACCATGAATTTATGGAGAAAATTGAGAATTCAGAGGACAACGAAGATGGAGAGTTTGTTAAAGTTTCTAGCATTGCGCACAAGTATAAATCTGATAGTTCTAACAATAGCGAATCCTCTGACCCAAACATCAAGCCATCCCCAATAAAGAGACTAATGGTGAGAAAGATTATTAGCAAGTCTGATGTGAACCCGCAACTGCAAATGCCAAGTACACCCGAGAGCGAGATCAGTGACATTACTAAAGAGTTAGATGAAAGTAAGTTAATACTGGAGGACACAGGACTGAGTACACCATTGTCAGAGTCATCAGAGAATACTGCTAGTAATATAGAGTCACAACGAGCATCCAAGGAAGCGCTTTATATGAAATTGAGAGAAGAAATATTTGAGAACAACAATGATGATGATGAGGAAGAGGAAGAGGAAGAGGAAGAGGAAGAAGAACAAGTACAAAACAATGGCAACGATGATAGCTACAACAATAGTCCACCAAATGCAATGAAATCAAATTATTCGGATACTAGCAGAAATTATGTCAATTATGGTAACTACAAGATGCCTTATCAACAACAACCTCTACAACAGCAACAACAAATGTACCCCAACATGCCAATACCAATACAATATCAATATCCGAATCAACCCGTGAATGGTTCTGTGCCTGGCATGGTATATAATCCTTATTACCAGCCAATGGTTTATGGCTATCCCCCAAACTTTACTGGAAACAATAGTTCTGGTTCGATACCAAAGTACGATAAGGAAACTGAGAGAAAAATCTTGAATAACCCATATATTATAATACCGGACGACAATAAGAATACTAGAAATAACAGGTATAGTAATCAAAAACATAAGAAACAATATGCAAATAGTAAATAAACATATATTCTTGTATTTTGTGTTCCATGGTGTGTCACGAATCGTAGATTAATAGAATCAGCAAGAGAGGGACCTGAAAACTCTATTCCAGCCACGCCAGTGCTGCTTGAGCAATGAGTTAACGTTAGTCAGATATTTTAACACTTGTTTATTATCATTCATTTAATTATTTACAGATCGAAGTACTTTCCCCCTTTAATGAATATGTTGTTGGACTTATTTACGAGTATCAGTGATAGTATTCAACAATAAAGTATCGTTGTCCAATATGATTCTGTTAGGAGAGGAAGCCAAGATGTTGGCAATTTCTCTGGCAGTATCTAATCTCTTCAACTCCACGTAATCCTTGGATTTTTTGATAGCTTCACCAATCAACTCTGCTGATTTGGCTTCCCCTTGAGCTTTGACAACCAACTGTTGCTTTTCTTGGATAGCTTTGTCGACTACAAATGCAGCTCTTTGGGCATCTTGTTGAGCAATTTGTTTGGCTTCGACAGCTTGACTGAACTCTGGTGAGAAGGTCATGTAAGTGATGGAAACATCATCTAATAAAATATTGAATTTGGAAGCACGACGAACCAAGTTTTCTCTAACCAATTTAGACACTTTTTCTCTTTGAGTGATCAATTGGGAGGCATTGAATTGTGCAACAACGGACTTTAACACTTCGTTGACAATCGATGGCAACACTTTTTCTTCGTAGTTCGAACCCAAGGTTCTAAAGATTGTGGGTAATTGCCACATATCAGGCTTATACAAAACCCTACAGGTGATATTAACCATTTGTAAATCTTTGGTACCAGTTAAAGACGCCAATTCCTTTGGTTTGGCACGGACATCAAAAATTATAGGACGCTGTAACCATGGAACAACAAAATGGGTACCTTCTGGGTAAATCTTGGATTGGACACCGCCGATTCTTGAATATAAGATGGCTCTTTGACCACCATCAACATTAAATAAGGCATTCAGAATCAATAAACTTGCTCCCCCAAGAATAAGGACACCTCCAATACCACCGAAAATTCCCAATGGAGTTTTTGGGCCTCGGGATCCAGATGAATGACGTGCTTGTGTTGCTTTACGTCTCAATTCATCGGATAACTTTTTCCAACTCTGGTCGTTCATAACTGTGGTCAGTGAATGCTGGAATATGGAGGGGGTTTGCGACTGGAAGAAAAATTTTGAGAGTGAGAACAAATAGAATGGCAAAAAAAAAAAGGGAGAGACACTTTCAATGGTCGTGTAATATGCGCAAAAAAACGTTTTATTACTGCAAAAATTTACTTAAGATGGCACACCTTCGAAATCGTTCTTGTTATAGTATTCTTGGATTGCCTTTTTCCAATACCGTTTCCTGTTGGTCTGAATTGGATTTGTCCTGAATAGTTTTTCGAGAAGAATTAAAAATAAAACCACCACACCCACTGCAAAACTGGGTGCAATCATTCGGACAAATTTATTCGTCGTGATCGTACGTTGATATGGACACTGAGCGTATGGACCACCGGAAACAAAACAGTTTGACACTGTGATATCATTCAAGTCGATCCAAATCGGATATTGTACGTTCTGTTGCTTGACTGTCGTTTGCAACGAAAGCATTTCCGTGCTCAGTCTTGGAATACTGAATACAAACCCATCTGGGCAATCTTCTTTACTGATTTCAAAATAGTTCCTTCTGTTAGACTTCTCTAACACCCATTGGTTTCTTGAAGTTTCATTTTGACAAGCAATGACATGCCGGTCGTAACAGTTAGTAACGTTCCAACCACTTTCAGTCAAGACCACACACTTGTATGCCAACGCGCTGCTGTTATTGCTATCGTCTGTGTTGTTTGTGGAGGCAGTAGTAGCAGTGGTACTATTGACCGGATTCTCAGTTGAGCCGTTGCTGCTACTTTCCGGTTGCCCAGGACTCCATGACCAAAAGCTATTCGGAGCAAATTCATCCACAATTTCCAGAATATCTGGCAGCGACGTGTTGGCTGCAACACCGTAACTTGCGTTGAATATAGCTGAATATCCACACCTAATAAAATCTGACAACGTATCCACAGTGAACGGATTTAGTTCATTATCGACGATATACCTGAATTGCGTTGTTAAAGAAATGGAATTGAACTTCTGGACATTCACACCTTGGGAATTATACGACGTGAACAAATCGTTACAATACAGACGAGCAGTATTCGTGGTCGTGGTGTCAACAACAGCGGGAATAACGTTGTCAAAGAATATCATGTCCGTGTCATCCGATGTGAATTGGTAAACTCGGGAGGAATTAACCAACTCATTGGAGACCACATGGGCCATTACTCGTTTATACTCTGTTAACAAAACCGTGTCCAATGTCGGCATCACTATGTTTGATTGATTATAAAAATAACTGATTGCCTCTGTGCTGTTAACACTATCAATGTTTCTGGCGCTCACACTATTTGTGTTTGCGCTGTGACTGCTATTGGCTTCAATTTGGTACAATTCTAGCACATCTGGTGTAAATAGATAGGATCCCAAGGGCAGTACAGTATCATTCAACGTCGCATTGCCAATATTTATCGGATTTGTGCTCGACGGCTTGTACATATTTTCCAAGTCGATTGTTCTATTAGATTTTTCGTAATGAATCGACTTCAAGTTATACAATACGTGAACAAAGTTCGCTGCAATATTCGTATTTGTGTCGCGAATGTATGAATTTAGAATCGACATGACGTTCTCGGTGGATAACCCAGGGTCACATTGGTAATTACGATTCTGCCACAGTAGATTCACGATATTGTTTGTATTATATGTAGTATTAGTTGGAAACGGAGCAGGACATAGTTGCCATTGTAAAGTGAACTCGTTCCAATAAAGATCAATCATGATTGCTTCTATTCCCAAACTCAACAAGTCGTATAATGGGGTTAGGGCATCTACTGTATATCCACTATTTCTGAAAAACGAACTCAAAGATGTCCCCACATATGTCATTTGATCGATCGGTAGTGGCATGGAAATATCACGCTGTGACCTAATTGCTGTTTGCGAGGTGAAATTTAATGTTGGCCAGATGAACTCCGACACAACAAAGGTGCAAAATTGAATAATCACTAAAAGTGGTAGGTATGAATTTAGCTTCATTATAGGATCATCTGTTAGTTGTGCTTGATAAATATATGGAGAGTGTGTTTTTTAATAAGGTTGATTGTTACAATGTGTGTGTGTGTGTGTGTACCTGGTTTCTTTATTTTTTTTTTTTTTCCTCCTGAATTCCACTTCTCCTCCTGTCTCAGTGTTATGTGTAACACGCGAAATAATACACAGAGGTCTATTTTCCCTGAATTTTGAAGTTTTTGCTCTCTATTAAATCAACCTTGACGAAAAGGATATTCCGACAAAACACCTTCTTTAGCTTGTGTGTATTGCTTTACTGATTCTTCCCGGAATGAAAATCTCAGAACTGAAGGTATTGGGTAGGATTTTGGAATCCTTGAATGAGAAGCAGAGACTCGCAGTCACGTCTCCATACAATGGGAGATTGCAAATTATTGCCGGACCTGGTACTGGTAAAACCAAGCTATTGGTATCCCGTGTTGCCCACTTGTTGATTGTCGATAAAATTAGACCTGATAACATGATTGTTACCACCTTTACCAAAAAGGCAGCTAACGAAATGACAGATCGTTTACACAAATTGTTAGCAGGAACAGACATAAGTATTGATAAATTGATTATTGGTACATTCCACAGCATTTGCTATAGAATAATTAGGAAATATGGTGTATTTATGGGTTTAGAGAAATACACTATTGCGGATGAGAGGGATAAGACCCAGCTCGTTAAGCATATGATTGAAGGCTTAAAACCCGAAGAGCTAACAGTTTTGGATCGCATGTCTTCCGAGAACTTCAAGCGAAATGACTCGACTTCCAAGAATCATGGATTCGACGTGCCAGGTATTGTGAAGAAGATATCCAGTTTGAAATCACAAGCAATATTCCCAGAACAATACGCGTCCGAGCGAAATCACGACAAAACACTTGCGTTTTTCTATCGAAAATATCAAGAGGTGTTGGCAGAGAATCAGAAACTTGACTTTGATGACTGTTTGATAAAATGCTATTTATTGGTTAGAAAATATCCGGTATTGAATTATATTAAACATGTCTTGGTTGATGAATTTCAGGACACCAATGAGATCCAATTGCAGTTGGTGTATCAATTTGCTCAAGGTCACGTGTCTGAGTCCGAATACCAACACAATGTAACTATCGTTGGTGATCCGGATCAGAGCATTTATGCGTTCCGTGATGCTCAATCTGTAAATTTCAAGAAATTGGAAGATCACTACGAGAGAATGAATCTCCCAGTAGCAAAGATCACTTTGGATGAGAACTACAGATCCACAACCGATATCTTGCAGTTCTCGGAACTGGTGATGCGCCAGCAGCAAGGACGTCACTTGAAAAATTTGAAGTCTCAAACCCAGTATTCCATCAGACCAGTTTATCATTCTTTGGAATCAGCTGAAGAGGAAGCTAAGTGGATCACGTACCAGATAGAGCATTTACTAGCTTTACCAAACTCTCCTATAAAATGCAGGGATATTGCTGTATTGGTCCGTGCTGGGTTTCAAACCAGAGCATTAGAAACCGAATTGGTTAGTAAGAAAATTCCATATAGAATGATTCGTGGTAAGGCTTTCTGGGAAAGAAAGGAAGTGTTGGCCATAATGGATTATTTGAGAGTATGTGGAGATAACAACGACCATATGTCAGTAATGAGAACATTGAATTATCCCAAAAGAGGTTTGGGTCCAAAAACCTTGGACAAGATCACGGAATGGATTGCAAAGGAAAGAAAGGATAGCAAAATTGTGCATGACAGCTTGCGCTTACTTGCTGAGAACAGGCAACGCGATGTTAAGTTAACAGCCAAGAATCGGGAAAACATCCAACAGTATGTTAAAATGATTGATAATGCGCAAGATAAATTGAAAAGATTAGGTCAATACACGGGAGAAGCTCTACTGAAAGAAGTTCAAAAGTTGTTCGAAGGTATTTACATGGACTCTTCATTGCGCAAAGAGTTAGAGGAAGATGCTGATAAAAAGTTGAATGTTGAGGAAGTGGGTAGCCAATTATGCAAATTCGTTCCTTCAGATGAAACATTGCCAGATTTTGTTGACGGTATCGAGCAAGATCCTGTCGAAGATGAGCGTAATTTCATCACTCGGTTTATTGAATCCATCGGATTATATGATTCTGATGACGTTGTTGAAAAGAACAATGACGCAAATGACGATGAGACTTCCACTACAGGCGACAATCAAGGTGTTTCATTGAGCACCATTCATGGGTCCAAAGGATTGGAATGGCCTGTGGTTTTTGTGCCAGGATTATCGGAAGGATTGTTGCCTTCCAGAATGGCGTTTGGGATCAGTGGTAATGGTGTTGATTCAGAGGAACCTATACACGAAGAAAGAAGATGTTTCTATGTTGCCACCACCAGAGCAAAAACGCTTTTGTATGTATCAAGCTACTGCAACTTTTCGCTGAATTCTTGGAACAATATCCAGGTTGAATCCAGATTTATGTCGAAGATCAAGAACGGCATGACAACATATCAATCGGCTTTTAGAAGTTTGACTGAATTGGACATGCTATATAAACTTTTAGAGAAAGAGTTGTCTATTGCGAACTTTGATTTGGATGGATTCTACAGGACTTATAAAAAATCATTTGGGCAATATTCCCGTGGTTACCAAATGAATTTTTCAATCGGGTCAAAAACAAGCAATCAATCTAGTCAGACAATAGGTAATTCGTTTGGCGGATTCCAATCTGCTCAAAAATTTGCAAACCAAACTACAAACCAGAGAAAGCAGAATGGTACCAAAAAGCACAATAAAGCTCCACCATATATACCCATGAGACCGCTGAAGAAACCTAAAAAGGGTAATATCAACTACACAAATTTCGGATTTGATAGCTTCTAAATTACCTGGACAAAAACATCTCACAAAGAAAACGGAAGTAAAATATCCGAGCATGTTCAATATCCAATCACTCGATGATTTTGGAAACTACTCAAAATCAGCTGAATCTGATATCATACCTTGTGACAAAACAAATCTCGATTCAATATTATGTAATTCGCCTATCATGTAGAAGTAAATAGAGTTAGGGGACAGAAATAGAAAATGGTTTTGTACCACACACACACACACACACACACACACACACACACACAAAATCAAATCGCCCAACCCAAAAAATCGAACAAGCGAATTCTATTTTCTTTGTCAATTGCTTGGTGCAAATAAATGAACATATACGACCGGGTGGAATGATATAACGGAATAGAGATTAATACCCGACAACAGAATTTCATCTACAATAACAATAACTTTTTAAAATTAAGCAATCTTTCATAAATTAGTAAGGCTGTTGTTATAACTCGACGTTGTAAACGAAAATGCAGAATTGATGAGCTTCTACACAGATTAAACATAATTACTTGAGACGTGTCACACTAGCTTATTTGCTTTATTTGGTAATAGCAAAACTCCAAGGAACCGTCAAGTGGACGTTATCATCGTCGTCAATAAACTTACTGACAGCACTATAAGTTCCTCTAGCAATCATACCACTTGGGGCTTCTACTTCTGTGAACTTTCTTTCATAGAATGGTTTATCGAGGGTGTTTGGTGCGTATGAACCTAATGGCTCTTCCACTTTATCGACTCTTATACCTCCTCTCTTGACCAGATGTAAATATTTCAAACCAGTGATAATTTCGTGTTGAACTCTGAATTTGACAACCAATTGGTATATTGATTTTTCTTTGATATTGAATTTGACATCTTGGTTGGCAATAGTATTACCATCCTTATCTTCTAAATTGATTCTGATTGGTTGCAAATCAGGTTGTTCTGGGAATTCCAAAGCTAATTCGGTGACAACGACGGTTCTCTTGTCACCTGGTTTTGTTGGATATGGTTGGGTGTCTGTGGTCAATCCCAAGGAAGCTTTCCATTTGGCTAAACTTTCATCCTCGGCATCTAGTTTGTTATATTCGTCAATGGTTTTCTTTTCGCCAACGGTGTAACCTTCGACTTTTTCAGGGATTAAATCGTCGTCAACGTTTGGATTGGACATAACTGGTTTTTTTGTTTGTACTTTTGAATCAATTGAATCCTGAAGCTGGTGGGTTTTTGAATCAAAGAAAAAAAAAATGTACAAACCAAGAAAATAGTCCACCAGAAAACTTAAAGGACAACAAAGGATTTTTTTTTTTTTTTTCTGCCTTATTTTTCTCTTGTGCTGCTTTTGGTTTTGGTGTTTCCGCACAATGATTTGCACGCAAATTTACTTCACACTGCTTTAAAAATAGAACTATTCAATACACTGTAGACTTTGAATATTATACTCTACATTTATAATTGTAATTATTGGCTACACTAGATAAGAGAAAAAGTGTACCATGATTCTTGCGTCATATGCGGATTCATTATTAGTCATATATCTTATATGTAGAATGTGTATTAACGAATTATAATGAGCTTTCACAAATTTCACAACCTATTTAAAATCAAACCTTTTATCAACGCCAGCGCCAACTAATTGACCACTAGAAGATAGAGTTGACAATATTGGAACCAACGGCAGCACCGGCCCCGAAAATCGCTGCGTTACCGAACTTGCTTCCAAATTTCTTGAGATGTTCGCCTCCTTGAGAATGCTGTTGTTGTGGTTCTTCCTGCTGAACGACTTGTTGTTGTTGAGGAGGATAGTAGTTAGTGGATGGTGGAGGATATTGAGCATAGCCACCGTATGAAGGTTGGTGTTGTACGGGAGATGGCGATTGTTGTTGATAGGTAGCTGGTGGTCCGTAAGACGAGTATCCCGCTTGTTGATATGGAGCCTCGGTCTTTCTATCTTTACTCTCGTATTCCAGTTCAGAAATGACTTTCACGTAGTTAGAAGGAAACACTCCGGTCTTGTCTGGTCCTGCGGAACTCTTGTAACCTTTCCACCAGTCTTCTGACAAATGTTCAACAACGGCCAATTTGTCGTCCTTTGACAAGTCCAAATCGCCAGCCTGTTGAGCCTTGTAATCATATGTGGCAATACAGTAACTGACTGGTCTAGGTGTACTTGGTGCTTGACGAGGTGGCTGTGCGGGTGGGTAAGCTGGCGGTGGCACAGAGAGACTTGTTTGAGCTAAATCGTCAGCCAAGACATCCGTAGTTGATTTGCTTTGAATTTTAGGTACAATTGCTCCATTATTTCCACCACTTGGTAATTTGTCGACATCCCATGGGGCTGAGTCTTTTTGATATTTCACTGGTAGGGATTGCACTAATTTGTCGTACAAACCCTCGGTGATAACATCAGAATCCTTCAAGAACTCTAATTCTGTTCTGATAGTAGTTAAGGAACGGTTGACTAATGCAGCAGACATGGCGAGTGACGTGGATGTGTTATTTGTCTATACTCGATGGAGTTCTATGATGAATGTGGAAAAAAAAAAAAAAAAAAAAAAAAAATAGGATCCAATGATGGTTAAGAGCAGGAAAGAGAAGTAGAAAATAATAATCGGAATTTTAGGGGAACGAAAAAAAAAAAACTAGGATCTCAAATCGGTCAGCTACAGAACGTCATACCCTAGTGTTCTCTCCCTAAAAAGAAGTTGTCGCCTTGACAAAAGGAAAAAAAGAAACTACTACTACCCAGACACACACACATTCCTACTAGAAACTCTATGAACTTGAGGCTTGCACTATCTTATGACTTCTCCATTTTTGGATATGCCTTCAAAAAGTTCAATGATATCACTGCCAAATGTTCCAGTGATCCGCAGTGTAGCGCCAGGCATGATCTCTAATGTCTTTTCCCATAACTGGTAGATTCGTATTGTGGAATCATTGGTAGCAACACAGACTGAACAGTTGTCAGGCAGAATTGTTGCACTCAATATGCGCAAGTTACAAGCAGCATTGACCTCCAATATCGGTTGCATTTTTGGGTATGTGTATACACATAATAAGTTGGACTTACTCGTTCCACCAAAGCCAAAGGTAGCCACTATCTTTTTCTTAAACCGTGACCAAATCAAGGACGTTATCTGGCCATCCGTGTAGTATTCGTTGAGCAATGTTCCACTTGCGGTGTGCCAAAACCTAATCTTTCTGTCCTTGCTGCCACCTCCTGTTGCAAGTAACGAGAGGGTCCAAGGGCAATAACTCAACGCTTTAACTGCTGCGTTGTGGGGCAAGACAAACTTCAAAATTGGATCGGTTGCATCTTTGATATTCCATATCGTGCAACAATTATCGTTTGCACCGACAGCTACTTCATCGTTTCTCCCATTCAATGCAAGACCTAGAGCCCGGAAAGAAAAATGTTAGTATGATTGAACAGCACATTGCGTTCTTACAACAAAAGCAGGTACATACCACAGATCTGTTGCTGGTGACATTTGAATATCTTGATCAACTTGATTTCAACCGTAAACGTTTTGGTAATCTTGAAAATGTAGACGTCTCCAAAATCATCACCAGCAAGAAACATATTTGAATTGTCAAACCAGGTGAAACAAAACACGCACTTCCCGTCGTTAGTGGTGTATTCTGCCACCACCAAATTTTCTTGTTGGTCCATTAACAATATTTTGCCCCCGGCTGTTGCCACCAATATACTGTCTTCATTAGAACATGACACGGCAGTTACTAATTCTTCGCTATGGTAATTAATCTGACACACATTATTATCAACTCCCCAGAGGTACACTTTTGAGCCCAAACCAACTGCGACCCTATTCGTTTTAGATGACCAACTAACCAAGTTTGAATAATAATCGTTCCGCAAACCAGGTGCTTGTAGGATATCAGTTGCAACAATTGTTTTCACTGGAGCTGGGGGTTTCTTATTGAAATCCGTAAATAGATCATCACCCATTGAACCGACTAATCGACTGTGAAAAGGCAGTTTCTTGGTTCTCAAATTCGGGACCGTATCAAACTTTAACACCTTGGTATCATGAACAAATTCCAACGCTTCAGCAACGACCTCTTGGTGAAAATCCAACAGACTCCCAACACGAGAAGTTGGGCTTCTTAGGCAAACACTTTCACTATCTGAGCTAATTGATATCTGCTGTCCTGAAACAGTTGAGCTTGAATGGTTGAACAAGATATCTTCACGAAGCGATAAATTAGCGGGGGAAACACTTTCATTCAGATCGTCGTGTTCGTGGATTTGACTGGTTCTGTAAACCAGTGAGGATGATAAAGACGGGATAAATCTATTACCAATTTCTGGTATCAAATATCTTGACATAACTAAAAAAAATTGGGACTCACTTAGAAAAGAGACGAACGATTTTTCAACACGATTCAAAAACACTACCGTGGAGGGGTGGTAAGAATGGCACACAGGGTACTATTATAGTCTTATAGCAAAGGTATCTCAAACCCTGTAATAGTTAGTATTCATTGAATAGACTATCCGTTATAGAAATAGGCAAAATAAAAGGTTGGAGAGTGTTGTAAAAATGGATTTCGGTTTTTTTTTTTTTTTTGCAACCCGATTTTGACAACCTAGTTTTTCTAAGAGCATTGAATCTGTGAAGGAAACAACGACAAAAAAAAAAATATTTCAAAGAATCAAAACATGCGAAGCTTTTCTGGTACTTCCGTGTTCAGTGTGTCAACATTGTTTTCCTCCATGCCATTAGTCGTACAACCCAACATACTCCCTATATCTAAATATGTTTGCATAACAACGTTTGTCATTTTCTCGTTGTTTGTATTTCAAAAAGTCAACCAAATAGTTACAGAACCATACATTGATGAAATTTTCCATCTAAGACAATGCCAAACGTACTGTAAGTATGAATTTACACATTGGGACGATAAAATCACCACTCCCCCAGGATTATACATAATAGGATTTTTTTATTCCAAAATAATTGAATTGACTACTGGTTATCAAGCGTGCATGGACCCAACTGTCTTGCGTTCAGTTAATTTAATCGGTGGATTGGTCGTGTTACCGTTGGTTCTTGGCTTTTTCAAAAAATCAAACCCCAACCAATTTTGGAGCATCAATGTAATCGCACAACCGCTAATGTTCACCTATTATTTTTTGTTTTACACAGACGTGTGGTCAACCATTTTGATTGTTTTTTCTTTGGCCCTAGTGAACAACAAACATAAGCAATATCCTTTCTGGAGTGCGTTTATTGGATTTTGGAGTCTTTGGTTTAGACAAACTAACATTCTTTGGATATGTTTTATTGCTGTTGTTTACATAGACAAGCAAGTGAGGAATACCAATGGAACCGTTGATAGAATTTCGAAGTTTATAAATACCGCCTTCAAGAACTGGCTCAAGTTGAGTGGGTATGCGCTCAGTGTCGTTTTCTTTGTGGCATTCTTAAAGATCAACGGAGGAATAACCTTGGGAGATTCCGGAAACCATGAAATTAAAGTTCATTTGGTGCAATTTTTCTATTGTACTTCATTCATTGCTTTCTTTGGGTTATTTTCAGGTTCCATTTCATCGATAAAAGATTTCGGAAGTTTTATAGCCAGTGACATTTTCATCAGTGGGGGTCTACTTGGTTTGATATTCGTCGCAGTCAAGTACACAACCATAGTGCATCCATTCCTATTGGCCGACAATAGACATTTTGCGTTCTACATCTACAGAAGAATCGTTAAGAAATTGCCACCTATAGTGATGGCTATTCCACATCTTTTCAGTGCCTTTACGATTGGGCATTTATGGAACGGTAGCTTTATGACTTGTTTTGCATTCATTGTTGCACTCATAGGTACTTTGGTTCCATCGCCACTTTTCGAACCTCGTTACTATTTAACTCCAGTTGTGGTTTTCAATTTATTTATTGAGCATAGAAACAGCGTTTTAGAGTTTATTTGGTTAAATTTTATAAATGTGATCTGTTTTTATGTTTTCCTAAAGAAGCAGATTATTTGGTGAACGTACAAAATAGGGTTCAATCTCGTAAAACTGGACGCACGTGGAAGATTTTAGTCGATTTTCCACCAGTCATGTCTACGTAGATAAGTTTCTGATTTGATTTATAGAAAGAGGTGTGTAGATAAATCGACTTGTGCGTGGATAAGATATAAGCTCCATTTGAGTGTATTTCAATAGTTGACTTATAATTTCATGATGAGGGAAAACTAAAAATATTTTTAGTATGAAAATTTCGCTAATGTTGTTTAAAAAAAATAAACAGCACTGCGGCAGAAAGGCGCAGATAGTGTAACAATTTCATGATATGAAATTATCCTTGAACCTTACTTACATCTTGACAGCTTTTTGAAATAGTCATATCTTCTCACCTTTTTACTCTATCTTCGATACAACCAACTAGTCGTGCTGTTCATTGCCGGTCATTATTTATAGCTCTTCTTCTTAGTGCAATATCCCAAGCGAGACATACCGAAACCCAAAAACGGAAAAAAAGGAAATACAAAATAAAATAAAACAAAAAAAAGTCAAAAAGAGAAAAATACTCTAGTGAAACTTGGTATTGCCCAAGGCCTCCTCAGTCTTTGAACAAATTTCACTTATAAGAGCTTACCTTTGCTAATTAATTTCAAAACTATCAACAACATCCAACCATAATTCCATTAATACCGTTCTTGTACCGTTTGAAGCACGGAGGACGCGTCTGTATAACTATTTATTTACATTCTCCTTGACACACAGACTTTCTTATACCAAAAAAAAAAAAAAATTATTTCCCGTATTGTTCCCGCAGTCCCACATTCTTTTTCAATCACCGAATCACGAACAAATAGAAACCAAGACGAACACGCCATATTCTTTTTAGAGAACCACTATGAAGTTTGGCCAGAAAGTACAGGAGTTTATCTACTTCCTCAGCACAAGCGATAAATATTCCGAGTTCGACTCTAGGAAGTCGTTCAATAGAATCAACAAACCTGATTCGCAAAACTTATTGGGACACCACCACAACAACTCCTCATTGGAATTAGTCTCAAATATCAACGAAGACAGCAATAATTTGCAAGGAGTTCATGAAGTTAATTTGGCCTGGAGACATATCAAGAATTGGTTAACTAAATATTCATCGGACTTGAACCACTCGTTACAGAGTAAATGTACGGAAGCGGATTTACAGGACTTTCAAAAGGATTTGAATATAAAGCTTCCAAACTGTGTGCTACAGTACTTCAAGTTGGTCGACGGACAATACGCAGACTATGAGTCCTCGGGTTTGATCTTTGGGTTGAAGTTGATGTCGTTGGATGAGATTTTAATTGCAGCTGATAATTGGAGAAAAGTAGCGGCGTACCTTAACCAACAGTTACGGGACAACTTCCAGTCAGACATGACTAAGCTACCAACTTCTCATTCAAGCACAAATCAGTATACCAAAAAACTCAGTGGTGTGAGTGGTAGCAGTGGCTCTATTACCGCTCCTCTCCCACGAAATTTGGGGAGTGAAGTTTCTTCTACCAGATCATCATTCAATTTATCGGTGACTTCATTGTCAAGTATGGAAACGTCCACCAGTCATCGACATCCTAATTCCATGCCAAAGCAAAGATCAATACCACCAAATACGATTCACGAGACATTGGCTCACCCAATGTGGATTCCATTAGTTACTGATGAAGTAGGTAACTACATTGGTATTGATTTGTCGCCAGCAGCAGAAGGAAACTACGGCCAGGTGATACTTTTCGGAAGAGATTTTGATTTTAAATACAAGATTGCAGATAATTGGGGTGATTTCCTTTTGATTTTTGCTAACGATTTGGAGCTTGGCAACTGGGATATCAAAGAGAATATAAAGAATAATGATGGTGATTTGTTTATTGGTAAAGAAGGTGAGTTGGTGTTCATCGACAAGCACAATGGCGGATTGGAAATGCCGTATTTGGAAATGTTGAAGAGAAGAAGTATGAAAAATTGGTTGAACAGTTTGGAAAACTCATCTGATCCCAATGTTCAACTCTTGCTCGGAGAATTGAAAAACAATGAAGTGTCAATCTTGACCATGAACAGTAAGAAATTCCAATCCATTGATACTTTTATTAATGAAAATCTAGAACTTATCGATGGAGTCAAAGACGTGCCCCAAGAATTAGAAAAACCGGCAACGAAACTACAAAATCAACAACCAAAAGAACCACAGCAACCACAGCATCAACGAACACATTCACAAGTGAGATCAGTGGTGAAGAGCCCGTTGTCACATGAAGTTACCGAAGAAATGCTGGATGAGGAACCGATACATAACGATATAGATAAGGCTTTAGAAGAGATTGAACTAAAATAGATTTGATATTTACCTATTCCTTTACATTTTCATAGTTCTCTATTCTCTATAAGTGCTCAATAAAATGTCACCTGGGCATGAAGTACAAAATCTTATTAAAAACAAAGAAGTATACGATAAACCGGGTGTTTCGATATGGGAAGAACCAAAAAAACAAAAAATAGCCTTAAAAAAATTCAAAATAAAACAGGAACAAGCACGAGAAACTAAACCATTGGAGGTAAAAAAAAAAGGCTTAAACAAAAAAGGAAAACGAAGAATTCAAAATGAACGGCTCTAACAAGGAAAACCCTTGAAAGTACCTGAATCCCCCTGGTAAGGTTTTCGATTCAGTTCTCATAGTACCCATTCCCTATACTTATTTTTTTTTTTAATGATTCTTTTTGAGCAAGTTTTTTAGTCACTATCCGTTGGTTAAAGAAAAAGAAGAAAAAAAAAGTATGGGAAGAGGTTGAAATTTTTTTTGTTGATGCTCTTTTATAGAGTAGCAGTAGGGGAGAAAAAAAAATTGTGTTTTGCAATAGGGCTAATTGACCACCAAGGATTTTACTTCTGCAGAAATATATACACCACCGCTGAGGCGTAAGAATACGGGCAATCGATCCCACTACTACATAGCGAATGTAAGTTTGTTACAAATAATATTAAACATGAATTTAAATGATAAAAAAAGTATGTAAAATACACTTTAACCCCTTTTCGTAGTTTATGTTGCTAAATGACATCCTCATTTTATGTGGTAGTATACATCATTAAACTTAAATGAATAATGTTCTCTTTTATTTTTTTTATATATATTTCCTTCTTTCTTCAATGTGAACCTGAAATGCTTACCAGTTAGAAGCAGCGGCGTCTTCAGCAGCTGGGGTAGCACCAGAATCAGCCCAATCAACATCGTCGGTTTCACCAGTCCATTCGGTTTCAGCTTCAGCAACTGGAGCTTCTTCAACTTCTTCGGCCTTAGATTCTTCAGCAGCATTTTGTTCGATTTCTTCTGGGTCTCTGTAGAAGTATAAATCTGGCATGACAGACCATTCGGTGGTTCTGTCTGGAATGATACCTCTTAATCTTAAGACTTCTCTGGCCAACAACCACCAGATCAAACCAATGGAGTGTTTACCTTTGTTGTTACATGGGATAGCAACATCGACGTATTCAGATGGAGAGTCCATGTCGGTCAAAGCAATGACTGGAATGTTAACGTAAGAAGATTCTTTGATGGCTTGAGCATCGGTTCTTGGGTCAGTGACAACAACCAATCTTGGTTCTTTGAAAGAACGGGTGATATAATTGGTGAAGTTACCTGGAGTGAATCTACCAGCAATGGCAGTGGCACCAGTGTGAGCAGCGAATTTCAAGACAGCTCTTTGACCGAAAGTTCTGGAAGAACAGACAGCAACATCGTTGGCATTTGGAATGGCAGCAATGATTCTGGCAGCCAAGACAATTTTTTCCCAAGTCTTACCAATGTTGATGATGTTAACACCATCTGGTCTGGTTTTGTAAACATATGGTTTGTTGTGGACCTAAAAATAATCAAAATGTTAGTATAAATTGTAATTCAATGTGTGTGTGTGTCAGAGTGTGATATTGGAACATAAAAATTCTCCATAGTATAAGATATATCCATCATGTTCCGTTCTTTTTCTCTCTTAATTAAAGTGATTACCTGATGATTCCCTGTTCTCTTTCTATATGTCCCTTTTAAATATTATATCCTTCTTCAAATCTTCCGATTCTCTCGTTGATGGTGGATTTCACTATTATTCTCTCTTCCATAAACTGTTCTCACACACAATATAAAATTTTTAGTTCCAATATCAATTCTTCAATCCATGATTTTAAGACATACTTGAACGTTCTTGGAACCCAAGTGGACGTTGGCAGCCAATAACAATTTAGCGTCTTCTGGAGTTAAGTCAAATGAAGCTGGTAATGACATCTTCTCAATATGCTTGTTGATTAGTGGACAGAATTACTTAGTAAACTTGAAAAAATTTGAAAATATTCTTTTTTTTTCCCTCACTGAGTGTCTGGTACAGTCAAACCTCCAAAGCGAGAACACTATACGCAGTACGTCTCACTAGCAAATTCCTTCTTACTATTCTAATTAGTGCGAAAGCGACGAAAAAAATTTAACTATGTTCACACAGTGCAGAAAAAAATTGTGTTTCACAGTTGAAAATGTATACAGGAATAATGAGGGTAATAACCCTAATGAAAATAGTTGCACGTGATATACTTTTTGATTTGATCCGTTGCTACATTCCAAAAATAGACTTATCTCCGGTAGTTGCCAACGGTTATTTTTTCCGGTTGTCAAAAGAAACAACAAATACCAGATAACCACTATTGGCCGTGTATCCACAGATTTGAGTTCCTCCCCTCCTTGTTTGAAGAAGCTTATCATTATTTGCCACACTTATACACTGTTAAGTTATTTTTATGCTCATAGGTGTATATTTTTATTAGGGTTCAGTAGATGATGGTTTAACAAATAGATTTACGAATTGACCCCATAGATAAGAAGGGCGGAACGGAAGAAAAATAATATCCGTGCGCAATTTAGGGACTCGATCTTCTGCAAGTATGTGGCAATCAAAGCCTTAAAGAGATGTCCAAGGAGCTTAGACAAAAATAAATAACTAATAGAAGTGTTGCTGTGGATGTGACGTAACTGACCCACATAGAAGCATATAGCAAATGTTAATCCCACAGTATTTAGATTTACACCTAAATTAGTTTCAATTTTTTTTTTTTATTGGTTTTCGTGCCGTTCAAAACCAAACCAAACTAAAAAGCGCCTCTAAGATTCCGTTTATCATTTCTCCCTGGCGAAAAAAAAAAGCCACCACCTTTATCTCACATCTGATGTATTTAAGCAACCATATTACTTGCTCCTTTCTCTTATTAAAAAAAAAATTTCAATTAGAAGTTCAACATTTCTTTCAAATTTCAATCGTGATTGCTTTATTTTCACAATTGCTTGTTTCGCCCTATTTATAAGACTTTTCGTTATAAATTACATTTCTTTTTCAATCACCCCCGGTCCAGATATAGTACATGGATTCTTCAACCGAACCTCCAAGTCTTCAAAGTGAAGCGTTGTTAGAGAGAGCAGCCAAAGATGCATATCAAGCCATAGTAATAGAAGAAGGAGAAGACGAAGGGGATGAGTCTCCTGATGAAGAAGTCCTTTGGTTACGAGAACAAATAGAAAATCATAAGGCTCTATCATTTATAAACCGTCCCTCCGTTTACACCTTGGGGTTGGTTATCTGTTTCTTTATGTTAGCTATGGCGTCGACTATAGCTACAAAGCAAATCATAATGTTCAAATTGGCATGTAATTCCGTTACTGATTCAAAAGGGTACTGTGATCCAGTTAACACGCAGTTGTTGGTATCTTCGTTTACAATGTATTCCATGGTCGGCGGCACTATTGTTTCTTTAATACCTGTTGCCAAAGTCGGTGAGTTGAGTGATATATATGGGAGAAAGCCCTTTTTTGTTGCCGTATTTGTCACGGTCACACTATCCCATATTTTATTGTACTTGATATTCAAGTATTACGATACATTCCAATTCAAGTTGTTATTAGCAGCCACTTGGTTAGGATCTGCAACAGGTGGTCCTATGATTATATCGGCTTTGATTGGTAGTTATATCTCGGATATCGTTGAATCCCATGCCAGAATTTATTCATTGGGGTTGGGAATGGCAAGTTTATTTATTGGACAATCGGCGGGTCCAATAATTGGAAATTGGATCAGTAACTTGGGTAAAGGATTAGATGGTGATACTGCTAGAAAAATCGGTATTACTGCCATTACTCAGGCTTCTCATATTTTACAAAGTGAGTATTTGCTCTTGAAGTTTGAAATTATTGTTGACATCATTATATGTATTTATCTCATCACATTATTCCCCGAATCGAGAAATGAAAAGGCAAGACAAAAGTCAAGAGCTAATTCAGTCAGTTCGACGTCTTCCTTGTTTAATGATTCAACAACCACGCTCAATCAAATCCACACGCAACACCAAAAAGTTAGCTTTTTCAATAAATTCTTCAACATTTTTTCACCATTGCTAATCTTAACCTACCCATCAAGTATTATAAGTGAGAATAACAAACATAAGGCTTCAAAGTATAGGTTCGTTGTAATCTCCTTGACTGCTATTCAATGTGTGCATATGATGATTGTCATGACGCTTGGGCAGATATTGATGAATTATGGTATTTTCGTGTTTGACTGGTCAACATCGGATGTAGGATACATGTTGACAATACTTGCCTCGACTAAAGCTGTTGTGTTGATTGTACTCCTTCCAATTTTCCAGAATAAAGTATTAGTTAAATACTTTAAGTTTAAAGTGTTGAAGAAACAATTGGATTTGGTGGATTATTTTATGATGGTGATCGGATACAGCATTGATGTGGTATACTACTTGTTGATGGTGGTTGCAACTACAACAAATCAAGTTTATTTATTACTTGGGTTATTTGCATTTGGTACAATTTCAGGTCCTGCCACACAGTCTTCGTTGTTAAAGTTTTATCCGACGTCCAAAACTGGGGTAGTTTTCTGTGCCAACTCCTTGTTGCACAATGTGGTGGCTGTTGTAGCTCCAATCTTAGTTATGAACTTTTATAAGGACACATTAACGAGAGGGATCCCAAGCGCCGTGTTTCTTTTGTACGCTGGACTTATGATGATAGTGATTGCACTTCTTGTCATAAGTAAACGAGTGTTGCATTTGGATTCCACGACTACTGACGAGAGGTTGCTTAGAAGTAATTCAACTATTTCATTTTCAAGAAACTATGATGACAATGGACCTATACCGTCTTTACAAAGAGCAGATAGTTCATCATCATTTACACGATAATGATCACCAACGGTAGAATACAACGTTCTTCAATTCTTCATCTCTTTATTTTAGATTGTATATTATATATTCTATCTCTTATGTAACGAACTTCCAAACGTTTATTGTCTCGCTGTACTCTTGCGGTAACATCAAATAATTAAATTTCAAGTTGTAATCATATTCAATTGATATAATTTGCCCGGTTAAAAATTTCAACAAGATCGAGTTCCTAAAATTTTTGGCCCTCTTGAATAATTTTATATAATTGGTAAATATTGCCAGATATGTCAAAGACTTGTTCGATAATTTGATTAACGTCATACCCTGTTTATAATTCAAATAATCAAATCTGATCCCACCTTGTAATCTTTTGGAATTCTTCAATTTTAACATAATGACAAACAAGGGGCTGAAACACATCACAATCGATATATTTTCCAAAAAGTTAAATGTCATAAGAATGATCACATGGATACAACTAAATGCCAAATAAAATGCAAACACGGTGGGTAACAAGAAGATCATAATCATGAAAATTAAAGTACCCAATAACAATTGATCGATTTCAAACGCGTTCCCAGTGAGTTCATAATTATTCAAATTATCAATTCTATTTTTCAAAACATTGTACTTCTTACCTCGAAACAATTGAAATAATGATTTGATAACGTCCAATTGTTTTCGATACACTTTTGCCGAACAGTAGTAAAATCCATAGATGTGAAATGTGATTAAACGAATTAGATCGAGAAGGAAACTTATTAAAAATGAGCACCCACCAAAATAACATAGCCATTTGAAAATACTTAGAAGCAAGTAATAGTTGCTTGCTTTGTTGGTCTTATCAACTAGGATTTTCCAAAACCACATGGTCCACGTATACAATTCTCCAAGAAACTTACCCAAGTCTGTATTCAATTTAAAACCGGCAGGGTTTTTCGTAGTTATCCACGTTATCAATTTCAACATCTCATTGAATAGGTATTTTTCAATTAAAGTATCTTTAACAAAGGTCACAATTTCAGGAGCTCGTTGACGTATTGTATTATACAATGTCATCCCAAGTAGCACATCATTAAAGATCAACCATATCGAGTTATACAAGTTGATGTAGTTTGAGTTGTTGATGTTCAAGTTACAGTTAAAAATAGGTAATTTCAAGTTGTCTATAATCCTGGAATCTGGCGAATATAAAATGTTCTTATCGTAATAACAAAGAAATTGAATTGGAAAATAGTTGAATTGCTTCAATCGCAAGTCGAAATGCCTGAAAACTTTGGAGATCTCAACTAAACTATAACAGTTCATCATTTTGTAATTGATCATTGATATAATTGTGATCAACATCCTTTGCAATAACATGACAAGTGGTATGAGTATCCCGTGAATTATAGGTTTCGCAAGACGAGCTCTCAAGTTAGAACCATTCCGCTTGTTATTTTGAAATTTCTTGTATCGTAGTCTATTTCTGTAAAGATGGTTGATTTTTTCAAGCACCACATCGTCGGATATGAAGGATTGATGTTCATTGACGATTCGTTTAGGTACATTTT
This sequence comes from Candida frijolesensis, assembly GCA_030557105.1. Lineage (NCBI taxonomy): Eukaryota > Fungi > Ascomycota > Pichiomycetes > Serinales > Debaryomycetaceae > Candida > Candida frijolesensis. The sequence goes on along the minus strand of JAKTVH010000376.1, from coordinate 27,624 downwards.
TTTCCAATTTAGAAACCAATTCGCCATCTTCATGTGATTCGTCTTGATTCCCCATTGACTCTAACAAGATCGGGGTGATTGAAAAATATTCCAAATTCTTGAAATTTGGAGGATCAAAGTAGATGAGATATGCATTGTGTTCACTTTTTAATAATTTCTCTTCACGGTCATATACTAAATTCAAATCCAAATCCGTCTTATCTTTGTTCAACGCCCCAATTATCTGCAAATCTTTTAGTCCGTGGGGTAATTTCGGTAGTCTTTCTTTATGAATTAAACAAAACACGATGTAAATGTTGTTGAATTTGTACCCCAACAAATATGCCTTTTCAAAATACAGCCTTTTCAAGTCATTTGAAAAATAGATTTGTATTGGGGGTTCTTCCAATTCCATCAGGTATCACTTCCTCTTTACCCACTCGTTATTGTTGGATCGTCGTACAATTGAATCTTCCTTGTTGTGAAAACTGTGTGGATATCGATCAAATATGAGTTTCTGAACAAGTATGAAAGCAAACAAGTACAAACCCAGTAACACGCACAAAACTAATAAAAACCTAACAAATACCGAGTCTTCAACTTTCAAACTCATACAATACTGGCCATTGGGAGGGGTGGTTCCTAGGGCTTATTGGTGAATGTGTTGTAAATGACACGATGAACTAGACAAACAAAAAAAAAAATTGTGTCGTGCAGATTTGATAAGTCGTGTAAATGCCGAATACACCACATTGAAGTGAAGGTAATTTATAAAGTGTCTGCTTTAAACAAGAAACGCAAACGATAAATTCTGTTGAACCTAGTAGGATGTTGTCACTGGTTCTGATTGGAGACATGTATAGGATCGGTGAATTGCCATTGCTGTTGACATTGAAGTTAGTGCTGGTGTTTGCATTTACCTTTGGAGAATATTCACGTTCGAAACGTACAAACGAACGATGAACTTTCAAAGGGGATCACGAGTGTTGAGGCATCCAGTAAAGTTTTGCCAGGGTTCATCTATCGAATGCGCTCTCATCGCAATATGACAAGAACCTGTTACATTGCTCGTCAGAGATATCGAAACTTCCATGGAAGACGTCCCGCGGGTTAAAAAAAAAAAAACAAGCAAAACAAGAAAACCGGCAATGGTTCCAGGCCGCGCCGAACCAGAATCTGGGCCACAAACCAAAAATTAATACGTCAAGACCCAAAACGCATGATGATGAAATAAAATGAAATGACCGTAAAGGGCGAGCCTTTACTCATTTCGCCTCCTTTCAGAGCCTGCAATCATTACTGGCGAATCTCTTTGCCACCCTGTCTTTCGGATTTTGGTTTTGTTAGTTGGAAGCAAACAAGACTAAATAGTCAACAGTTGAATTATTTTCTTGGTTTTGTTACCAGTCTTACTTTACTCCTCATGCAACTCGGTTTGTACCAATGAGGAGCTAAAAAATTCACATTTGTAAAAGGTATCATTGCTGGACTGAAATTTGTATAACATATCACATGACGCCAACCCAAACAGAATCCAAAGTACCTCTGGAACGGTGATATATTGGCGAAACACACATACCCGTCAGTACAACATAATAATATATTATAATATTGGAATACCAAAACAAAAACAAAAAAAAAGAAGACCAAAATTCCAGAACTTGTGTTTCACACGACTCATTTAAATGTAGTTTTCTACAGCGTTAATTTTTCTGTCGCTTTTTTTTTTTTCCTCTTTTCCCATACTTATCAATTTATTTATCCTTCCCCTAGTCTTCTTGTTTTACCACACTTTATTTATTAAACCCATCAGCCAGAGTTTTACAAAAGAACAGTACACTTTTACCTATCTCACATTTTAACTATTTAATGTCCAAACCTCCGCTATATTCATACACCCGTAATGTTACTTCTACTACCGTCGCATCCTCAATCATTAAAGTCATTTTAATGTTTGCGAACATCGTTAAATCCTTACCTATCCACAGTATCGTCAAAGCAGCCTCCGAAGAGGTCACGACATCGGCCCATAAAAGACCCCAATTGACTCCAGAGGAGTTTTATGCAAATTTGTTTACCTCCATCTTTTTGGTATTGGCAGGTGGTGTCTTTGCCGGATTAACGTTGGGGTTGATGGGACAAGATGAGGTTTACTTAAAAGTCATTGCCACTAGTGGTGAACCTCACGAAAGACAACACGCCAGAAACGTTTTAAGATTGATCGGAAGAGGTAAGCACTGGGTGTTAGTCACCTTGTTGTTGTCCAACGTTATCACCAATGAAACTTTACCAATCGTCTTGGATAACTGTTTGGGTGGTGGTTGGCCTGCGGTTGTAACCTCTACGGTCTCCATCGTTATTTTTGGGGAAATTATTCCACAATCCATTTGTGTCAGATATGGTTTGCAAGTTGGGTCAATGTTCGCCCCCTTTGTCTTGGTTTTGATGTACATCATGTACCCCGTTGCGTATCCTTGTGCCATGCTATTGGATCATATTTTGGGTGAAGACCACGGGACTGTTTATAAAAAGTCAGGATTGAAAACCTTGGTCACGTTGCATAAAACCATGGGGGTAGAAAGATTGAACCAAGATGAAGTCACCATTATCAGTGCTGTTTTGGATTTGAAAGAAAAACCGGTCAGTTCCATCATGACCCCAATGGATAGAGTTTACACCATGAGTGCCGATACATTATTGGATGAAAAAACTGTCGAAGAGATTTTCAACGCTGGGTTCTCACGTATACCGATCCATTTGCCAAACGAACCAAATAACTTCATTGGTATGTTGTTGGTCAGAGTTTTGATCAGTTACGATCCCGAGGATTCCTTGCCTGTTGCAGCCTTCCCATTGGCTACATTACCTGAAACTGGCTTAGATACTTCCTGTTTGAACATTTTGAACTATTTCCAAGAAGGTAAATCCCACATGATTGTTGTTAGTGAACACCCTGGAGAACCAACCGGAGCGGTCGGTGTTTTGACGTTGGAAGATGTCATTGAAGAATTGATTGGTGAAGAAATTGTTGATGAGTCTGATGTTTACATTGATATCAATAAGAACATTAAAAGAAAGCATCCAGGTCCATTGGCTAAAAGAAATTTGACTTCTTATTTACATCATTTATATGAGAGAAGTGGAAGCAGCCCGAACTCCAAGAGAAACTCACTTGATTCATCCGAACAACCATTGGATATTACTGAAAGAATTAGACAAGGCTCTAGTTCCAGCTCGATTTCCTATACTGCGAACAATAATAACAAGAAATCTGCAAGTGTCGGTAATGGTGCTGCAGCAAGATCTAACAATGCCAACCATGAAATTCCTCCTGCGACAACTCCAGGTGCGAAGTGGAAACCTAAGAATCCTGCTTTGAATCCCTTGGAGACTAATAAGAAATTCGTCACTATTAAGAGACCTGATCAAGATAAAATTGAGTCGATGAAAAGAGTTGCGTCTGCAAGTAGTCCGCCACCACACAGTCATTCTGCCACGAATCCAAGGCAAGTTGGAACTATATATTTGACCGAAAGGGGTGCACTTGATGAAGCAAATAGAAGATCTTTTGATGAGAAATCAAACCAAAAGTTCTTGTTACCGAATGAGAGAGAAACTGATTTGTGTGATACCAATGGACACGGCCATGTTCATGACGGAGATTCGTCATCCCATTATCATATTGACATTCCGTTAAACAACAAGAATGGTAATGGGCACGCAACTGAAAGTCGTGCTATTGGTATACCGTTGCCAGAACAGCAAGAAGCAAGAAGTTATAGAACTGGCGGAATTGTTGAATCTGTTATCAATGTCCAAGGGGTGCTGAAAACAATTATCGAGAATGTCAGTGATGTAGATGATAGCGAATTTATGATTGATACAAATATTATTGAATCTCCAAAGGATAAAAAGAAGAAGAAGAAGAGCAAGAGTAAGAGTAAGAGCAAGAAGAAAACCGGTCCAGATTCAATTAAATCGGGATCGACTTTGTCGGGCTCGATTGCTTTCGATGATGATGAAAACGAAGAAGGACATTCATTGCTTAATAACGGTAACAATAGCCGCAAATCTTCAATAACTAGCAGTAGTAATAAGAAGTAAGAAATAGCAAATGAAGATCTGTGTTTCATAATTAAGTAAAGGGTTTGATATTTTTGATATTTTATTTTTATTGCCTGTTTTGTGTAAAATTGTGTTGCTGTTGATTTTATTATCATTATTATTATTGCCAGTATGATTGTATGTATGTGTGTATAAATAATATTTCATATTTTATATTGTAACCTAACAATCATGGTAAAATTCATTTCTTCCCCTACTCAGTCATACATCGCCACATCATAAGGTCGCTTATTATCTTCGGCAGCAAATTATTAATAACCATTTTGAAGCTGTCAATCTGTGGTTCGGCACATAAATATGAATATATGTATTTTTTATGTCTCGCTAATAGTCACGTGTTAAAATAACATCACGTGGCGAATGCTTACTAAGTTTACTCTTGTTTGGGAAGCAAGACAAAAAATACGTCATAACCAATTTAAGTAATTTTTGATGATGTGCGGTTGGCTAGTTACTGTGGTTAAAAATTTTAGTGTTAGAACCTTGCTAAAGCGTACTCCTGAGCCACGTTTTACGGGGGAGGACCAGCGTGTCGATGCTACGCTGGCACTTGGTGGTAAGTACAAATCAGGACCATGTCCCGAATTCTGTTGGCATACTATGTTTCAGATGCCAATTTTTCTTGATTTCTCGATTCCTGCCACTGCTGAAAAAAAAAAAAAAAAAAAAACGTTTCAGAGGTTTCTGTTTATCTCTGGCATTTCATGCTTAAGCCGAAACCAATTCTTAATTGGTGACAAAGTAAAAATACTTTTAATTTGGATAGTTTTTTTTTTGTATTGCCTTGTTGGTATAGGCGTGTCTCTTTTCACCGAAAATTTCCAAACCCAATACAGAAAGGAAGAACAGAACAAAACGAACGGACGAAATTAATTGCCGTTTTTTTTTTCTTCTTTTTCTTCTTCTTTTTGTTTCCTTTTTCCTTTTCTTCTGTTATTGGCTATTAATCTATCCATTTGTGAATCTACCTACAAGGTGATCTACTCCACTACCTTCAGCCCATCATCTCCCTTCTTCACCATTTGTCAAACTTGTCAATTGGCACTAACCCTCCCCCACCAAAAAGTTCCACTCCTAATAAAAAAAAAAGGAACGTGAACAACCGAGATATCCACCAGCCATACATACACATTATTCATTATCAATTTGCATACATCCTAGGTCATCACCATGTCATTCAAGAAATTATTCAGTTCATCGTCGACCGCTTCTCTACATGAAGATGGTAATGCCATTAAATCCACCCCTTCACACCGCTCGTTCTTACGACAGAAAAATTCTTCATCATCGATCTCCCTTCGATCAACGACCCCTCCAGCACAAACTAAACACAATGGTCATCCGAAAGCAAACAATGTGAATAATAACTACAATAACAACAATCATCAACAGCAACAAAGCAACCATCACCACGGTAGCACTACCATGAACAATAGTTCCAGCATAAATAGCATATCCAGCCATAAGGAGCATCATTCATTACGGCGATTTCTTAAGAAATTCAAGCCACGTGAATCATCATCGTCATCATCGTCAAATAATCATACCAACAATAAGAATAATGAGAAACAGGTGGATATGAACATATTCGCCAAATATGGACTGCCTGGTAAATTATTGGGAACAGGAGCAAGTGGGTCGGTTAACTTGTTAACGTCCAAAGACGACCCTACTAAGATATACGCCGTGAAAAAGTTCCGAGCTATATTGCCGAATGAGCAAGAATCGGATTATAAGGTCAAGGTTTATAATGAATTCCAGGTGGCTGAATTGTTGAGTCACGAGAATTTGATCAAGACATATGAATTGATTAAAGATTACAGGAAGAACTTGCCCGTAGCCGATTATTATATTGTGATGGAGTATTGTAAGTTTGATTTTTTCAACTTGGTAATGAGTGGATTGATGGAAACAGAGGAGATTTATTGTTATTTTAAACAGTTGATCAATGGGGTTTATTTTTTGCATACTCGTGGCTTAGCCCATCGAGATTTGAAATTGGATAACTGTGTGGTTAACAATTTCGGAATTTTAAAGATTATAGATTTTGGAAGTGCAGTACATTTCAAGAAAGAAATTCCTAAAGGATATTTTATCAATGAGAGTGATATCATGTTGGGTCCTACCATGAAATTAATTCCTGCTAGAGGTGTTGTTGGGCTGGATCCGTATTTATCACCAGAAGTTTTTGAACCACATGGCTACGATCCTAGAGGAGCTGATGTTTGGTCCATTGCTATTATTTATTGTTGCATGATTTTAAAAAGGTTTCCATGGAAATTGCCCAAGATGTCGGATCCATCGTATCGATCCTTTGCTGGTCCTCAACAACAACAACAACAACAACAACAACAAAGTTTGAATGGCATTGAGGACGACTTGAACGACTTGTCCTTAGACAGACATGCACATCATCCTCCAATTGGTCCTGACAGATTATTGAGGTTATTACCAGTTGAGTCTAGAAACTTGATTAAAAACATGCTTACATTGGACCCACGCAAAAGATATCTTATGCGAGATGTGGTCGATGATTCATTCGTTGAAAGCATACACGGTTGTACTAGTGAACATTCTGCAGATAACCATATTCACCATTTGGTAACGGAAGAAGAGCTAAGCAAAATAACTGAAGAAAGAGAACGGATTAAGCGAATGAAAGATGTAGGAATGGTGTAAGGGATTATTTAGGTTATATGTAGATGAATGTATACTACACAAGCTATCTCAAAACCGAAGCCTTGGTTGTGTCACCTTACTGAATGGAATCAAACTAAAACCCAAATTAAAGTTAGACGAAAGAAAAGTTGCGATCGTACAAAACCGAAAACAGCGTAATCGAAAACAAAGAGAAGAAGGAAAAAAAAAGACCAAACCTCAAACATCATCCAAATATCAAATAGGGATCATTTTGCCGACACCACTTCCCAACTACATACACACGCTCACACACAGACAAACATCTATACGGAGACATCAGACATGACAGATGCAGACGCAGATACTAAGCGATTGCTACTACCGCAATGGATTTATTCATTTTCGTTCTATTCCGCATCGATCTCAGCAATCATCATCTTCATTTGTATAGCATTGCATTTGTTTAACTATAGGAAACCAATACAACAGAGATTAATGATACGGATCCAATTGATAGTTCCATTATTTGCAGTATCCTGTTATTCAATGCTACTTAATCAAAACTCTCCTTTCAACAAGTTTATCCTCGAGCCACTTAGGGAAGTATACGAAGCGTTTGTCATCTACACTTTTTTCTCATTATTGACAGATATGTTAGGTGGCGAACGACAGATTATCATCATGACCAGTGGACGACCTCCAGTTCCACATCCGGGGTTTTTGAGATATATCTTGCCAAAATTGGATATTTCGGATCCTCATACTTTACTAAATATCAAGCGGGGGATATTGCAATATGTGTGGTTGAAACCGGTGATTTGTTTAAGTGTGATAATTAGTGAGTTGGTCGGATGGTATGATGTGAATGATTTAAGTGCACGATCAGTATATTTTTGGTTGACTTTGATTTATAATGCTAGTGTTACATTATCACTTTATTGTTTGGCGATATTTTGGAAGATATTGTGGACGGATTTGAAACCGTTCAAACCAGTGGGGAAATTCTTGTGTGTGAAATTGATTATTTTTGCATCGTATTGGCAAGGTATTATACTTGCGATATTGAATTTTTTGCAAGTATTACCAGGAAGTGACGATGGGGAAACAAATGGAGAGAATCTTGGGATATGCATCCAGAATGCGTTGTTATGTATTGAATTGGTGGGTTTTGCCTTTGGTCATTGGGTCTCGTTTTCATATTACCCATTCACAATGTCTCAACTACCGTATGGAAGATTTCAATTTAAGTATGCTTTGAAAGATTGTCTTGGTTTCAAGGATTTACTATCCGATTTCAGATTAACATTCCATGGGGATTATTATAAAGATTACAAGCTGTTTTATTCAGTGGAAGCAAATGTGGCTCATCCAGATTCAAAGGGACGAATGAGCAGATTTCATCAAGGTTTGCGATATCACTATGATGGGAAACATAAACATTGGTTGCCCGATAATCAAAGCGTAACTGGTAACAATAGTGTTATACCCAGTACATCAGAAATTCATGCCCTTGATAATTCGTCGATATATTCAGGTAATACATCTTCTATGAGGGGCATTTATCCTAATTCACCCAAGGCTTCACCTCCAAACTCTCCTCAATTGGGCAGTGGAACCACCATATATGATGCGTTAGTCACTGATCCAGAATTGAACAAAATCGACTACTCAAATGAAGATTTTGAAAATGACGAAGAATATTATCAAGAATCAATAAGGGTGATTAATAATTATGGATTGCAAGATCCCCAAGTTGCTAAAATTTTGAACTACCCTATTGTTGATGAAGTTATTGATAGTCACATCTATGGATATAAAGTTCAAAAATTGAGACAGCGTCAATTATTACGAGAAGTCAATCAATCACGACAACAGAATGAATCAATTTTACAATCTAATGAAAGTTACAGATACGGCAGCATTGTGTGATGTATGCGCAGGTATATATATAAGTATATATTTACAGGGTGTTTTTGGTTTTTCTTTTTTTTTTTTTTCTTTAATTAGTTAATTAATTAAATATATACATGCATGGAATGGGTTCTCTAATCTTTAATTTTAAACAGATATAAGTCATCCAATTCCTTTTCTGTAGCTGAGGACTTTGTTGGTCCTTTTCCTTTACCTTTTGGTTGTACTTTAACTTTCTTTTCCTTCTTCGGTTTAGCTTCGACATTTGTTGCACTTGGTTGATCCTGATGTTGGGTTTGTTTAGGTACCACATTGTATATCAATTTTGTATCTATATTCCCTTCCACTGACCAAGTACATTCCGATGGAGTTAATATTTCATCTTCCAAAATCGTCTTCAACATCTCTCTCCTTTTGGTTTCAATTTCCAAATCTTCCGGATCCTTATAGATCGTTTGTATTGGTCTGCCTGAACTATTCCCACCCTTGGAATAAACCACATGAAGTAAAAACCCGTTCTTCTTTGCGTTTTTAATCGTTTTTTCAATTTCCAATCTTTTCTGATTCTTGAGATCATTCAAACTAATACTCCATTTAATTGAAAGTTCCTTGGTGTATGATTTTTTTTGTTCTTGTCGCAATTTGAGTTCCATATTCTTTATAGTTTTAACATTCCCCATTTCAATCAATTCCATCTCTTTGATCTTGGCTAATTGGTCACTATATTCCGAGGTCATTTCCGTAACAGGGACAATTTTCACCAAGGGTAATAAATCCGCATCTACTCTTTCCACATATTGAATACCTCTTTGGGATAAATCCAAATCACCTATTACATCATACAAGTTCTTATCGACCAATCCGGTCGTGGTAACTAATTGGATCTGGAAATTTGGTGATTGTTTCCCAATCTTGGAAATAACAGATGCTATGGCCCCTTTCGCGGTTTCGGAACCAGTTTGAAATTGAAAAGTTCGTGGGTCGTTGAATTTCCTACTTGCACGTTGTTCATATCTGTCATTGTTCTTTCTTTGATTATACGATCCTTTGTTTCGTTGGTTTGGGTTACCAGTCTTTTGTTGGTTAAAGTTCGGACGTTGTGGATTGAATCTTGGACCTTTGTTATTCTTTGGTGATGATGATCGAGATGTGGATGATGATGGTGGTGGCAGTGTTTTCTTATTATATTGTGCTTGAAACCTATTCAAGGGTTTACCACCCTCTTGACATAGCCTTATACATGTCGACAAACCTCGTTTAAACAACAAACTCATGTTGATCTTGTTGTGCGTGCTAATGAATGAACCTCCTCTAGTCTGGTCAATTTGAGATATTGGATTTTATTCACTCCCGAAAAATTCTTTTTGTCAAACGTACACTAAAAACACGTGCAGAAATACACGTGCAAATTGGCTGGAAAAATAAAACAACTGAATTCAGACAATCGGAAAATCTGTATTTTTGTGTATTTTGATTTTTAAAGTGGGACAAGTGCAAATCAGACACAAACCAGAAAAATGGTCCCTCATTTCCGTATCGTTCTATCTTCATGGCGGGGGTGGGGTTAGGAGGGGAACGCTTGTTCAAGATGTAAGAAGGTGGCAATCATTACTAAATAGACGAACAATGAATACTGTAAATCAAACACCTAGTTGAGAGCAACGATGATACATTTGTTTTGCTTTTATGTTTTTAGCGTTTTAACTTTACCTCATTAAAGGAATTATGGTTAACAATAACCGAATGATTGAGTCATAATGAGGTGGAGAGTGGTAAAAACAGGTGGCAATATTAAAAAGCTAAACATCGTTGCTGTGTTAAATTTGAAATGTGTCATACCATAATGTTTCCGTCATCATGACATAACTTCTGGAACTATCATGAATTTCGCGAATCGTAAAGTATTCCCCTCTTGAAATGAGAGCAATTGCAGTTGGGAAATGGAATGTATGGGAAACGGTGAAGCAAGGAAGTAACGGGTAGACGTGGCTATGCTGAAACCGCTACGAAACTCGTTGAATCGTTGTTAAGTGGAACGAGTGTTGGTCAAACGTTTAGGTGGTAATTTTTCGTAGCGGTAGTGTTACATGAATCCTGGTAGTTGTAACTGCCCGGAAAAACTACATTTCCGATAAGTCCTCAGTAGAGGAAAAAAAAAAGTCACACCATGCAAGGCTAAACTGAAACAATAGAAAAATGTTCTGGAAATATGTACGTAATCTCATTTCCGGATTTATTATTTTTACCCAAATTAGTTTTTTTTTTTTGTTCATGCGCACACGCTGACATCTAATAATTATATTTCCTCGCGGTTAGAAAGAAGGAACACGAAAAATAGAATGTTCTTAAAAATACTGCAAAAAAAAAGGAAAAAAGAAAAATAACTGCAAAAATGAATGATAATAACGATCACTGCTAATTTATTTTTAATTAACCCAGGTGAAAAACAAATATGCCGAGGTGTGGACACCTTTTTGGCTCGTTGATATAATTAGAATGCCCATGTTCGGCCCTAATTCATAATATTCACTGTGCTGGTCCACATGCCATGATTGAGAAAAAGTAACGACAAGAGAGACTTCTTTATCCACGGAAAGGAAGCAAGATAATGCTATATTTGGATTTTTTTTATTGTATTGTATTGTTTTGTTTTGCTTTTCATTTGATTTGATTTGGCTGATTATTGCTCTCAAATGTAATAAAGCTTTGATTTCTTGCACTTCGACAGAACAGGTTGTCAAAAAAAAAAAAATGTGAACATGTGCACGTATGCAAGATTTGCATTGCCACGTATCTTCTACTTAACGTCTCTCTTGTTCATGCCAATATATGTGTTACGTCTCCCCTGACAACCTAAATGTCTACGTGAATCCATGTTGAAAAATGCAAGAATACTTTTGGTCGTGATCTCTCATCGTTGGGGAGGATTTTGTGCCTCCGTATCTCTCCTTCTCTCACTTTCCTTCTCTGCAAGTCAAGAAAACCTATAGGCATTCGCTTTCTTTTTCTCTTGATTGGATAGAAGAAGAAAAAAAAAAAAAGAACCTCGAAAAGTACCAAGCTTTTCTTGGATAGTCATATTTCTAATTGCATCTTTTTCTTCTTTCTTGATTGAATTTGTATAATTACTTATTCGCCTAGTGTGATTATTATTATTATCATTGATTAATTGGGCGATTGCGATTGCAATTGCGAGTGACGAATTAAAATAGGAGGTGATCTACTTTTTCCAAAATTAATACATCTTACGTCATTTCTCTGAATAATATCGGATGTAAATTAAATAGTGCATCAGGCGTCAGCATGAAGTACTATATACTGTGGGGCGAAAAAAAAAGTGTCCATCATAATCATAAAGGATTTACGTTTTTTTCAGAGGGCAATTCCATTCCAGGATGCTAACCAATAATCCATTTTTCCTCTTACATATTTTTCCGATGTTATGAGTTTTGATGGTTTATCATTGGCTGGTTTTTCCCTGTAAGTCTAGACATATCAATTAATCCGTTGGCCACCCCAATATTGACAAGGAAAATGTTAGAAAAAAAAAAGACAATACAAACGGCAAAATAAGAACCATTCAAGAATTAAGGTTTTGCAATACAAGTGGACCTTTTTCCGGGATACAAACCTTCCAGATTAAAAGTTTATTCCTTAAATTTGTGTAGAGAAAATTGTCTGAAGTTATTGACGGTAAGGCGGGGCAATAAATTTACACAAACTAACAAATGCTGCTGTAAGTATGATCGCCTATACTTTAAATTTGGGAACGATAAAACCATAACCTAATTGAGTTTGGGCTTAGTTGAGCTAGAATTCCCTCCATCCAATGCTACAGCAAAAAGAAAAAGAAAAAGAAAAAGAAAAGCTTCCATGTGAGAGTGACAAGGCAAGATACAGAAAACGATGACACCGGAAATGGAACAATCAACTTCATGAGGTAAAGAATGAATAATGAAGTCTTTTTGGAATTCATGACGTGAAGAATGCTGGAATTGTGGAGTTTACCGAATGAGTTGATTAGATAAACAACTAAACCACGATAATCCCCTCCTCAATGGAAAGACGGAGAAAGCATTTTTTAAACAAACAACACACAAAGCAAGTTACGAAAGCAAAATTTCATGTCAATTGTATATCATATTGTTTTTAGGCAATGCAGAATTTATGGCAGGAGTTAAACCAGATAGCGCGTAAAAAGAGTGAGGTGAAGCGAGGGGCCATTTATTGTCCAATGCAGAGGGGAGGGGGGACAGCCAAAGAGGGCGCGGTAAGCGGGACGATACCGACATAGGATTGTCCTTTTTCCCATATGCCTCTCATTTTATCCACTGCCCGGCAATTGTATATGCAAGTGGGGTAAATGCTGTGCAGATGGAACAAATTTCCAGAATACAAATAGTCCCAGTAGAGGAAGAAGAAGAGGAGGAGGAGAATGCATAAGAACTTACTAAGAGCAAACGAAGTAGAAATAAAATAAAAAAAAACGCCTTCTTGCAACTGCCTTACAGTTGTTCAAAAACTTCTGCTTGCTAAAAATAAAAAAGTAATCAACAACCACTACCCAGTAACATTCCCTCTTATCAGCGCATCTTTCTTCTCCAATTATATCTCAGATGACGGTGACTGAAACGAAGCTAGTAATCTACAGCCTGTGGGGAAAACAGAAACAGGAGTCGTTAGAATTTGGAGGAACTTCACATAGCATGGGGGATTGCGAATTGTGGGGGATCCACATATTTCTTTTTTCCCAATTTTTTTTTTTCTGCTCTTATCGTGTTTCCCGATTTGATTCTTTCCCCCTATTCGCAGATGAAACATAGCCAATGGATATGAAATGAAAACGAAGACCAAGGAGGGGGGAGGGGGGGAAACGAGATTAACAATTTTTTAATATACTACAGCCAATGATAATAAGGTTATTGCCTTAAAAAAGACAAATCTCAGAGAACTAAACCAAGCCAAAAAAAAATAAGAACATCTGTTTGTGTAGCAAGGAGTGATGAGGAAGCAAAAGTTCCAGAACCAAACCCTAGAGACCCAAAAGCCCAAAAAGCGAACCAATTATTACATACATAATAGCGAAAATGACCCAGAGAGAAAGCTTTTTGCCTCTTCTTACGCATTGTAGTTTAATTGTTTCTATTGTTGATATTGAAACCTCTATTGTCTATGTTAGTTCTATCGCCATATACCCATGGATAATACCGGAAAGACAAACAAGTCGTTCAAGTTTATTATCCCCTTCGATTCCTTATCCCGGAGAATGGAACGCCGTAGGAACATTTTTTTTTTTCTGATAAAATGAGTATGGGGGTTGGAGATGTGTCACAAATGTATCGCATCACCAAAACCCGGACGACCTGAACCGAACCTAAATCCGGGGAAAAGTACCACACACCAGATACTTCACATCAACTGATACCAATACCGATTCATGGAAATATGAAGAGGTAAAAAAAAAACACATAACCCAGGTTTGTGTGTCTCACATGAACATCTAATAGTTTCAATTCATACATATTGAGAAAGGCATTAGTAAGTAAAAGTGTGTGACCTGAACGTACACAAGTTCAATAATTATCTGCATACCCTGCGCGATTTCCGATTCCGTATCAGCCAGGTTGCCCCCCAACCAACCAACCGGATGACTCCCAGCCAAAGCGTAATCCTGAAACTATAAATCGTGGCTGCAACTGCAACTGTGACTCCGACTGTGACTGGAATTGTAACTGTAACTGTAACTGTAATGCGCACGGAGGAACAACAACGGAGGAACTATACAGATGTACATATGTATATTTTTAGATTGATAAACACAACACATGGATAATCCCACACAGCAAGGATGACGAAATCATATGTGAAATTCGTCATTCCTGTCATTTGCTGCTCCTACTTGCTTTGCTGTTGTTTTTTTTTTTGCAACGTACGTTTGCAATCGATAAGTTTCTACATGTGTGTCAATGGATAACAGGAACTGAACAGAGCGTGACAGAGAAATGCCATGTGCTTTTTTCATTATTATTTTATAAGAGATTGTGTGAGTGTGTGTTTCTTTGTTTCTTGATGTTATCCCATTCTGGATTTAGATAAGCATATCCTGTTCAGCGGCACCGCAAGCAATGGTTAGTATAGCTATTGTGAATGTGAAAAAAAAAAATTATTAAGAATCTGGTACGCCTGAAACGAGACGAAGATTGACTGTGATAAAAAAAAAAAAAAAAAAGAATCTCTCCCCAAAGCCGCCCTAGGCCCGAGCCGAAATTTGAGCCCATTGCTCGCACGAACAACACTATCTATCTACACCTGTAATAAATTTCTGTAAGATATAGAAATACAAGAATATGTATGTTGTACATTTTGGATAATAATTAACTCTATAGAACCAGCTATAATTAATAATATTTTGGTAGATGTTTTTTTCTTAATGATTTCGATAGTATCGAATCGTCTCTAGTAATGAAATGAAATGCTATTAACTTTTTGTTTTTATGATGATGCAAATAAATGTAAACCTTTTGTTGATTGTCCTTTTCCTCTCTTCCAATGTCTATAAACAATCCTTATCTAAGAAATCATAGTCAACAGACATACCGTTGATGATTTCTCTGGTATTCACAATGTAATTAAATGACACCTTTTTCTTTTTTTGTTTGTTACTATTACTGGCTCTTTTTTTAAGAATGGACCTCGTCAAGTCACTGTCACTTCCTTTCATTATTATGTCTTCTTCTTCATCTAACAGGACCGAAGAGTTTGTGGATGTAGTAGATCTTCTTCTTGACGAAGTTGGGAAGTCATCACTGTCCAACGAACTGAATGAATCAAATGATGAAATGCTAATATTATCTGAATTGTCATACAAATCCATTGATTGTTGTTGTGGTTGGTGTTCTTGTGGAACTTCTTCTTCGGGTAGTTCGATTTCTGGACCAAACAACCATGTGATATCTGAGTTTTTATCCCAATTTATAGTCAATGGGTTGACTTCTGACAAGTTGTGCTGATTTTTGTAGATTCTTCTCCAGCAAATGTTCATCAATCTTCGACACAAGAATTGGTTGTGGATGCTGTATTCTGGGTTTGATTGTATGTATTTGATGAAACCAATCAAGTTGAGGTTGTTGTTCAAATAATGGGTTGCCTTTTGGCTGTCTGGCACATATTGCAAATAGTCCACATTGTTGTGAAATTTGGTAGTAGTTAAAGACGATCCTAAGATCATGTCGTCGTAGAAGTACATGGCAGCGGTTGTGGTTGTTGAAGAAATAAGAATGGTCTTGGTGATGGATAAATAAAAAAAAAAAGGTGATAAGAGGGTACTTTAAAATTTTAGAATTGTGCTGGGAAATTAGTTGGTGTATTTATATTACAAAAATTTATAGTTGAAGACAAGACAAGACAAGAAAAGTAACAAAAAGGCAAAAGGAGGAGAAAGGAGAAGTTATTTTTTTTTTTACCACCAAAGCAAAAAAAAAAAAAAGAAAATAAAATGGACATTACACAAAATGTATAAATTATTCCTTTAACCCATTGTACAGAAAAGTTAAAAAATATTGTGCAGTTTCTTTTTTTTTTCACAGGAAATGTGCACGACACGGAAATTGGAAATCACAATTCACAGCGCCGTCAGTGGTTGGTTTGCAAGCCGAGGGGCAATCCAAAAAAAAAAGTGTCTGTTCACATTAAATTGTTTCCTTTCTTCCTTCGCCTCCTGCTTCACTTGTGCGGAAGAATTCCAAACGCCTAAAACACAAAAACACAACATCTCTTTCAGATTCGATTCCTTGACTACCCGAAGCTCGCATAGTGTTTCCTTCAGTCCTCTGCATCCCTAAGCCCAGCACCACAACTCAACCACCACGTAACTATCTAACATCACGACACGCCTGACAAAGCTACAACTTCAATTGCAACTACATTTGCATCGACAAATTTCACCATGGTCATGAGTATGGCCATACTCATGAGCTCCTGTTTTATTGAAGCACTCCTTGTAGTCTAATCAAACTAGTTTGTCTCGTCGTATTCTTTTTTTTTTGCTTGTTGTTTTTGTATCACACTGCCCTGTTACGACAGAACAAAAATATTTCAATTTGAGTCTTTCACTCAATCCTTTTCATTTCTTGTCCTCTACTTACGGTTCTTCGTCTGATACAAAAAAAAAAAAACAAAAAATCACGACGCATACTGGGACTGCCAATACACGTTCTTTACGTTTCAGCTGTTGATCAACTTATTGTTGACGTTATCGACTCCACTTCCTGCTATACCTAATGCGGTTTTTTTTTGTTTTCAATTTGTTTGCGGGTTGGTTCTATGGGGGAAGGAGGGGGGGGACAGTAAATGCACTGGAACGATTCTCGCTGGGAATTCCCTTTTTGGCTATTTTATTTTTGTTGCCTTTCTTTTTTCTGCTCTTTTGCCTCAACTAGCCCAATGTATTATTTCCTCACCACCACAAAGAATGTTACATGATACGAAATTAAAAAAAAAAAAAAAACACCTGGCGAGAGCAATTCTGCAACGTCAATACCCTCATTTATTCATTATTACTTACCTCCAAGGTGTATTTTATTTTAATACTTCGGTGAAGTAAATGATAAGAAGGTTGGTTGTAATTATAATAGAAATATCAATTCTTTCGCTCACTACATTACGCAGAAGTATTATCATTCGTTAGCAAAAATATCACCAGATTGTATAATTACGGTCTGACCTGGGCCTCACTTCCCCCAGCGGGGAACAGGAGCCAAGGTTAAATATTCTCTTGCTACAACATCCTTACAAATTGTGTATCCTTCAAATATCATGAGGATTTTATTCTCCGCCTTACTCAAGAATTGCATGGAAAGGCATTGCATTTTTGCCAACTCCAGATTCGTAAGTTTGTACAAGAATTTTGTTTCTCGTTTTTTTTTTTTTTGACAGTATATATTATTATCAATCTGATTAACAAAAAAAATGGAACCAATCATCTGAGAGCCGTATATATCGTATCCCTTCTCCTCTCCTCTTTCACCTCCAACTACCTCGGCTCAACTGAAATTCTGCAGAAACTAACTTGGTACATTTTATTTCCTACAACACGATTCACAACACTTGTAATGTTGCCTTGCACCTTCTTGTCAATCTCAGATACGCTGCCGTTGACACCACTTTTCTGGGTATCGTCAAATTTGATGCATGGGGTTAAGAAACAATCAGTTGAATCTGCACGTATTCTCGGATTAATAATTGTTCCGGTACCACAAAATAAGAAAATTGTGCGAACAACACACCAAAAAAAAAAAAAACAGGTCATCTCTTCACAAAAAGCCGTATGTCTCACAATAACGACCTTTACACTAATAATCGGACCACCACCGAAGGTGAAGTGTTTGGTGTTTGTGGGTGACACTAAGCGAGTATATTCTAAGTTCGACTTTTGTAATGTTTCAATATTCCAGTTACAAGAACACTAGTGGGTGAATTCAAAAAACGAATGATCTTATTGATTCAAATTGTGGGGCTAGGTCAAAGGAGAAGTCCGAACGTTGAAGAGCGCTCGAAAGGAGAGACATATATCATGTTGTAGCATGTTTGCCAATTCCTTTGTTTTATTCTTTGGCTGTAGCATCACTTCATGGTATTCATCTGCTCCAACGGTTTTTTTTAGTTTCTTCTTTGCTTAAACTCCTTCCGAACCAAATAAAGAACAGATGCTCTGTTCATTGTTGAACTGGTCTTAACTCCAGTTGAACGTACGTTTGGATCTTCCCTATTGTTATTGAAATCACAAAGAACGCCTTACAAGAGTACAAGAAACAAAGTGCCCTATTGTTTGAATTCTATTACTTCGTTGCATTTTGTCGCAAAACTGTTGGAACGAAAAAAAGAAAGCATCTCATTCTCACAAGCCTACAGGCTATACCTATTGCCATTGTTACCCCTATTGTTCATAAATCGTTGGGTTTCTTACGTCCTTGTCTCCGAATGGTAGGAGATAAGAATCAACAAGTCTGTAGCTCATGGAACACAAAGAAATGTACGTAAATTGGATGGTTCTGTGTGTGGAATTTTCTGTTATTTCAAACTGAATTTGCAATCAATCAAAAACTGGACATATTAGTAAAACGCACACATACGATAGGATTTGCAATAAAATTTCAATACACAAAAGAAGAAAGCAACGTTCTTGGCTGCTTTGTATCTTTTACATCTTGTCGGCAACTGTTGAGGTTCAAAAATGTTAGGGTCAACAGAAAGAACAATAGAGCAAACGTATTTGTAATCGGAAAAATTGCGCAAACGTACGTTGTCCTTGGAACAAATTTCATTTTCAAAAGGAATATCCTAGCCAAATAAGAAAAAAACGTTTCTACTGGTGTTTGCACCAGTGTTCAGTCCTATATTGAACGCTGTTTCAACTGTATCTGTTAACCTTGCTAAATCGATACTTGGCATTCATCTATTAATAGTGACAGGATGTGTTTGTTTTTTTCCATTAACACGTTGTCCATCTTGAACATAAATGATGTTTTGCGTCTAGGCAGAAGCAACTATGAGCATTGCTGTCTCACGATTGCAATTACTCCGGTAGAATGTAGATTCTATTGTTCTGATTATTCCTTCATTGTAAGACGACCGCCTTGGTTAGTTCGTGAGATACGTAAAGCATCTTTGTTTGTTCAACAATGGGCAATTGGGGCTTGGGTAGTGTATGATGGTTTCGGAATATTTTTTTTTGTGTTTGTGTCTGTACCTGGACCGAAGAAAAAGAAAAGGCCAAGCGTGTAGGAAATATTTCGGTTTTTAAGACAAAATCGATAGAAATATCATCATGTTGCACAAAGCTGCTAGAGAAAAATGTCTGCATGAAAATCTTGTTCCGCATTTCGCGGAAATGTGCATTTGGAAAATGGGTAGCGCTAAAAAAAAAAAAAAAGACTGTTCGTAGTTTGTATTGGAAGGTTGACCGACGGTTATTGTTCAATCGTTGGATGACTCTCTGGAAAAATTACATACAAAGGAACATCTGGGAAGCAGGTTGGTCAGGTCACCTGAGTTGAATGATGAATTAACGAAAGGATTTGTAATTATAATATTCTCATTCGTCGGTGGTCAGTTGTATAAAGATATCCTGTGACTAAAAATATTATGTATTTCCCCTTTTTCCATTGAGTAAGGAGGATATACATCTAGCAATTCCGGTTCCGATTCCCTCTCCCCCTCTATCTCCTTCCCTGAAGAAACTGCAAGTCCAAATTACTTTTTTTGGTTGTGTTTTGCTATTCATGTTGTCGGCTGCGATAATCATGTTGGTTGGTTTTTGACTCTTTGTGGTATATTAGTGGAACTTCTTTAATAGGCTCTCCCCCACATTTTCCAAAATATACATATATTTTTTTTTTTAGTGGTCGGTTATCTCCCTGCGAAATCGGCTTTGGCGTATTGAGCGAGCATAGTTTGCGGGATGAAATGTCCCACTTTTCAAACCACCACCACTACCTCCTCCTCCTCCTTTTCCTCGTTCTCCTCCAACCAACCCTTGTGAAATATTCTCCGGTATCTCCTGCAACTCCTTCAATGAAGCATCATCATTTGATCAGGCTAGGTGTCTCCTGCAGCTGAAATTCTCGGAACAATTATTCACCCTCTCAAATCATGCTTTCGCGGATTCATGTGGTAACACAATAATCCGTCACGCTTAATTAACATGAGAATTATTGTAGGAAAAGATTACAAAACAAAAAAAAAAATAGATGAGTGCAAATTTGTGTTTGCATTTGCATTTGCTTTTATCTATGACGACATAGAGGTCTTGCAATCCTCGGGTCTTGTAGCTCTTATTGTTTAGATTGTATCTGCCTATACGAATTAATTATCACCACTCATGTGACACATTTGTGATCCATGGTCCAATGGAAGCATTTGCATGACTATGCATGTGGGGGAAACGAGCTGAATATGATAGAGAAAGGAGAAACACCTACGACGTCGTGTTAGTCTGAGGGAGAGCATTCAGAACCGTAGTAAATCCAATGCGCTTTCCTTATGTGTTTTGCCATTAGCGCATTAGAGATTTCCAAGTTGGGTTGTATTAGTCACCACAAGATTTTTCGGTGTTTATTTTCTTGTCTGGGCCGAGCAATTCGCCACACTTATTTTCTGTTCGAAAACCCGCCCTGTCCGTCGAACGGACGGCTCCAAAGAAAACACATTTTCTCGCCATAGTTCAATGCAATTGCCTCCATAACTACTGGGCTGTACTTTTTTTTTTTTTCTTTTCTACTGATTGCTTTTTTTTTCTGCAGGCTTCTAATTCTGAAAAAAAAAAAAAAAAAGATTTAGGTTATCGAATAGATTAACACCGAACGGAATAGTATACCATTATAGATCTAGATCCACAGTTTCCCGTCTCTACTAGATTAGTTCAGAAAAAGGAAAGAAACGCAATTAGTCATGTCTTCCTCTACAAATCTTGCCAATCTTGCCTTCCAGAAGACGTCTTCTTTACAGCAAGTATCCAATTCACCATCAATCCGACTGCCATCACCTAGGACAATCCCTAACATGCCATCAAACACGTCTATAAATAACGGTAACGGTACCCAAGAGAATCAAGATAGTTACGATGAACAGATTTCACAATTGAATAGTTATTCCAGCAAGAAGACTCTAGATTTGAAAACTATTGGGAAACATTTAATTAATCAGGAGGACAGCTTAAAATCTCAAGGTGGAGATATAACTAGACGATTATATCACCAAATGGAAAATGTCAATGATGGTGGGAGTACACATGGCGGAGTTCAAGATCCAAGAAGGACACGGACCAGAAGTGCCTCGTTTTCAAGCTATCTTGAAGAAACGAGAAGAGGTTCAACTGCAAGTGATATAAATATCCCAGGTGGGTTTAGAAGAGAGTTTTTAATTAATAAAGCGCTAAAAAAGAATCAAACGCCTCCCAACTTCTTGACTCAGAATTTCATGGAATTTTTGAGTATTTACGGACATTTTGCTGGGGAAGACTTCACTGATGGTGAGGAAGACGAAGAAGAAGGATCGTCCGGTCCCAGCGATGAGTATGACGACGTATTTGATGAAGAAAGTAGTTTGTTGAACCATGACAGAAGACCTAATTTACCCAAACAATTGCCAAAGAGGAAAAATGAACCACAACAACCTAAAGGTACTGCATCTGTTGCTAAAACGTTTTTCTTATTATTCAAAGCGCTTGTTGGATCCGGAGTATTATTCTTGCCAAGAGCATTCTATAATGGTGGTTTATTATTTTCCATAATAACCTTAAGTTTGTTTGGGGCATTGACGTATTTCTGTTATATTGGATTGATTGATTCAAAGAAGACTCTTAAATTATCGTCATTTGGTGAATTGGGTTATAAAACATACGGGAAACCTTTGAAATACAGTATTCTTGTTTCGATTATTTTATCTCAAGTTGGGTTCGTGGCTACTTATATCCTATTCACTTCGGAAAACATGATTGCCTTTTTGCAACAATTGTTGGGAACTACTCCAGATTGGTTGAATCGTGCCAATTTGGTAATTGCGCAATGTGTGCTTTTGATTCCTTTGGTGCTCATTAGAAACTTGACCAAGTTGTCTATGGTTTCGTTGATATCTTCCTTATTTATCGTTATTGGATTGTTGATTATCTTTTACTTTTCTGGGGTGAACTTGCTTTCTAATGGTATTGGTCCAAACATCTCCAATTTCAATCCAAATAGTTGGACAATGTTGATTGGCGTGGCTGTAACTTCGTTTGAAGGAATTGGTTTGATCTTGCCTATAGAATCATCCATGACTCATCCAGAAAAGTTCCCGGCTGTTTTGTCGATCAGCATGTTTTTCATTACTTTGATCTTTGTCTCCATCGGAACAATTGGATATTTATCATTTGGAGATCAAATTAAATCCATCATTATATTAAACTTACCGCAAGATAATATCTTTGTCAAGTCAATTCTCATCTTGTACTCTGTAGCTGTCTTTTTAAGTGCTCCACTTCAGATGTTCCCAGCTATCAAAATAGGAGAATCCTTAATATTTAACAGAAGAAGATCATCGTTGAAGAAAACCAATGACGATGATGATGCAGGTAGATTGTACCATCATTCAGGGAAGTTCAACGCATATGTTAAATGGTTGAAAAATGGATTCCGTTCCATTTCAGTCATTCTGATTTGTTTGATAGCTTATTTGAATGCCGACAATATCGATAAATTTGTCTCCTTCAATGGTTGTTTTGCTTGTATTCCATTAGTTTACATCTATCCTCCAATGATTCATTTAAGAACAGCAACCAAAAAAACCTGGTTCACATTTGCTGATTATTTGTTGATTGTTGTCGGGATAGCAACCGTTATTTATTCAAGTTACCAAATAATTTTCTTAAACTAGATGAGAAATAAAAAGCCGGTGAACCATTTTTTTTTATTTTTAATAGAGTTTATGATAAAGTATATATACAAAATACATAAATATTCTTAGTCAAATCGCTTCAGGTATATCCTAAGACATCTTCGGGTTCGTTGAAAATACTACAATTTGTAAGATATAAGAAGGCTATGAGGGTTAGCACGTAGCTTGTAGTGGTATTGATCTTAAATTAGACTAAAGAACAAACTATACAACTTATGTAAAATATTTTCTGGTGAGAACTTTTCACTCGATGTCATCGCTTGGGACTACGTCCTGCGGGGCCATCTTTGTGACATGCGTAGGATCAAATCCTACACAATTTCAACAAACTGGTTCCGTGGTCTAGTTGGTTATGGCATATGCTTAACACGCATAACGTCCCCAGTTCGATCCTGGGCGGAATCATTTGTTTCAATTTTTAATTTTTTTTGCACTTCGTACTTTGTGACGGAAGAGGGGAAAATTGTGTGTAAATTTTTGAGTGTGTGTGGATTATCGATAAACGTACGGCCGGTTTACCCGTGGGCTTTTTTTTTAATAACTTTAGCCACATCACATCACATATCAGATGATTTCCAAATTTCCAATTGAAAAGACGGGCAGACGTGAAAGGGCAACATTTGCTGTCGCTCCTTTATCAAAACTAGCATTACTAAGAAATTACAAGTTAGAATGTTTATTTCCGAAAGAATAACCGCACAGACATTGTTCATAATCCCATCGGACAGGCCTGGTGCCTACTAATATTGCAAAGTTTCGTTTGGTGCTCACGCCATTTTTGATTCAATTGGATGAAACGAATATTCTCAATGCTCACCAGGTGTGTTGGAATATGCAAAATAGTTTATACCCGAATTTTCGGAGACTTGCAATTTTGGAAAAGATACGGTAGGCAGGATATAAGGGATTCAAAAAAAGGAGGTTTTACTTGTTGCCCCTAGCGATTGTTCATAACCGCAAATATTTTTTTTTGGAAAACGATAAAGCAATTTCAAAATTAGTATAAATACCCCCTTGAAAAAGTAGACTTTTTCTCATCAATTGATTTCTCCCATTTCCTTTTCTTTTCTTTTCCTTCGTCTCATAGCAAACGACTGCCACTGCTACTACAATTATATCAATTACTATGCCAGAAGAAACAATCTCATTAGGAACTTACTTATTCAAAAGACTTAATCAGGAACCAATTGGAATCAAAAACATTTTTGGTGTCCCAGGGGATTTCAATTTATCGTTGTTGGATAAAATTGAAGACGTTAAAGGTTTGAACTGGGTTGGTTCCGTTAACGAATTGAACGCTGGTTATGCCGCAGATGGTTACACTAGAGTTAAAAATGGATTCAACAAGGGCTCCTTATCTGCTGTCATCACCACGTTTGGTGTGGGAGAACTGTATGTATACAAAGAGAAAGAATTGCGAAAACTAAAAAAAAAAAAAAAAGCAATAGCCAAATATGAACCAGTTTTGTGTTACTAACGACTTTCTTTTCTTAGCCTGGCTATCAATGCAATTGCAGGAGCATACTCAGAACACATTGCCATCGTTCATATCGTGGGTACCCCTTCTACTGAATCAGCCAAGAAGCAATTGTTGTTGCACCATACTTTAGGAAACGGTGATTTCACAGTCTTTCACAAAATCTCTTCATTTATAAGTGCAACAACCGCCCAATTAACTGACCCAGAAACTGCCGCTGAAGAAATCGATAGAATTATCGAATCTGCTTACATCAACCAACGTCCAACTTATTTGGGTTTCCCTTCAAATATGGTTGATGTTCAAGTCCCGGTTAAAAAATTAGATAAACCATTGAATTTAACTCCACCTCCAAACAATCAAAGAATTCAACATGAAGTTTTAGACGATATCATTGCTTTGATCGAAAAGGCAAAAGACCCTGTCATCATCGTTGATGCATGTTGTGGAAGGCACAATGCTACTCCTGAGGCCAAGAAATTGATCGAATTGACCAAGTTTAAGTTTGCTGTCACTCCAATGGCAAAAGGTTCCAGGGATATTGATGAAAGCGATCCAAAATTCATTGGCTGTTATGTTGGTGATTTATCTTACCCAAGAGTTAAAGAATTGGTTGAAAGTTCAGATTTGGTTTTATCCTTGGGTGCGGTCTTGTCTGATTTCAATACCGGTGCATTTTCATACTCTTTGGATCATGCAAAAGTTGTTGAATTTCATTCCGATTACACTCAGATTAAAAGTGCTCAATACCCTGGTATCAGAATGAAGGAATTGTTGGGCAAATTAGTTGAAGATCCAAATTTGGTAAAGACATGTTCCAAGGTCCCTGCTAAAGAATTGGTCACTGATAATTTTGAACCTTTGGTATTGCCAGCCGAACATAAACTTACCCATTCTTGGTTATGGAGTAACTTGGGTGGTTGGTTGAAGGAAGGTGATGTCGTTGTCACTGAAACGGGTACTTCCAATTTCGGTATTGTCCAAACTAAATTCCCAAAGAATGCAGTTGGTATCTCCCAAGTCTTGTGGGGTTCCATTGGTTTCTCAGTTGGTGCAGCTGCAGGTGCAGTTATTGCTGCCGAGGAGGTTGATCCAAGCCGTAGAGTTATCTTGTTTGTTGGTGATGGTTCTTTGCAATTGACCGTGCAAGAAATTTCCACTATGGCAAGACACAAGAACAACATTTATATTTTCGTCTTGAACAACAATGGTTTTACTATTGAAAAATTGATTCATGGTCCTGAAGCTAATTACAACAATATTCAAGAATGGGAAAATGCCGACTTGTTGAAGACTTTCAAAGCTACTGATTATGAAAGTTTCACTGTCAAAACTGTTGGGGAACTTGACAAAGTCTTCAAAGATGAGAAATTTGCTATCAATGATAAGATTAGATTGGTAGAAATTAAATTGGACGCTTTGGATGCTCCAGAAAACTTGGTCAAGCAAGCTGAAAGATCTGCAAGCACTAATAGTAAGTAGGTCTTTTCTTTTTTTTTTTATAAATATATAGTACATAATATCTATTGTTATTTACATCCATTGCTGTACATCAACTCTTTGAATTGAATACGTAGTCTGGGAACAACGATTCCCAATCCTCGTTGAACAAGTCTGCTGTCATCAACACTGGCGGTCCACCGAGGAAATCGATATTGTCGTCAAACAAAAACTGTTGTTGCTGGGCATCAGAAATAGACCCCACGCTCGACAATGGCGTTGGTGCCTCAGTCGAAGTCGTGTTCTGTGTGCCCTCTTTTAGTGACACCTGTTGGATCTTCTCCTTGACCAAATTGTAGGACCGCTCCGCAAGTTTCCATGTTTTGGAGCAACCATGTAACACCCCCATGAAAAAGTGCAACCGGTCTCTCTGTTCGCTCACCAACTGGATCCTGGTGTTGGTCAACAACAAGATCGACACAGACAAGATGGACGAATACACAATGAATATCGAACACACCCGGTACCCGTGCTCCTGCTGGAACCTGTTGATCGACTCGTACAAGTCGTCGATTGCCTCGAGACAGATGGACAAGGGGGACAACTCGTCGTTCCCGATCTTGCTGTCGCTTTCAATACCAACGAATGGACGGTTGAGACAGAGCAAAAGGATGTAGTAGTAGTACCGTATACCAGAATATGTAGGGTTCTCGCCGGTCTTGGTCAAGCTCTCCCGGTCCCATTGCAAGTCCTTGGGAAGATTCTTCTTCCACGACACAATCTGCTTGTTGTACTGGAACAACTTCTCCCACCGTGAGTTCAAGTTCAAGTCACCGTCGTCGTTACCGTTACTGTCGTCGTTGTCGTCCGACTTTGTAAAAATGTCATTCAACATGTTGTCCGATATGTTGATCAAGTTGATGATCTGGTTGAGTGGGTCAGAAATGTAGCTGATGGGGATAGTCGGATACAACCCTTTCTGTTTGAGGTACCCTGCATACGTGTAGTTATCGATCCACCCAAGATCAGGCAAATCACTGGTTTCTGGAATCGAGGCATCCGACATCTTCAATACCGAGGGACGTCCTAACAAGAGGCTGATAAAATGGTCCGCCATGTAGCAGCCCCAGTACACCCGCGATCGGATCGGCGCCTCTCCCACATCTCCTTTGGACTTCACAAACCAGAGCTCCGGATTCAACTGGAACCCAATGTCAAACCCCATCCGCATCGCATTCCCCGACAACATCCATCCACTGGAGTTGTGGCCGTTACAGATGTCGTAGAACGCCAAGAGCATGAAACTCTGCAACGACGTGATAGACGGCTTGCTCATGCTGGCAAGGAGAAGACTCTTCAGCTGACTGTAGAACTCCTTGGACTTGGCGTAGATCCGGCTGTCGTCCGACATCCGTGCCCCCAACGCGCAGATGCTGAGCACCAATATCTTGGAGCAGTACAAGCTGTTGCTCTTCGGCGTGAAGAAATCAATGAGGAACGCCTCACGGAATATGAACATGTTGTGGTCCGGATACTGCCACGTGAAAAACAAGTGCAAGCACCGAAGGATGTCGGGGTCACGACTCATCTCAGTAATGGTATCCACGCTGTTGTCCTTGTGT
>JAKTVH010000375.1:0-72555 GCA_030557105.1 Candida frijolesensis | reverse complement strand
TTTTTTTTTTTTTTTTTTTTTTTTTCGTCTACTTTCGTCTCAATCTTCTTTAAACTTCAGACATCAAATTATCAGACCAAACAATTTCTTCATTTCCATTTAAAACAACACCTTACTTACTTACTTACTTCGTTTCTTTTGTTTTTGTTTCCTTACTGCACTAAGTGTTACGTTAAATTAATTTACCCGCTTTTAGTCAACTTAGGGGGATCTGTTGTGGTAGACAGAAAACAGCAAAATAAAAAAAAAAAAATTGTATAAAAAATAAGTTATGGGGGAACAAATCAGAACGTCTTTGGATGTTCCTTCAAATTTACTGGAATACCCAAACTCACCGTTACAATCCATAGAAAGACTAAAAAAGCAATCAACTACTTCTCCGACAATCAATAGTAGTAGTCTCCCAACGTCTCCTATATCACAGCAGTTAATAAATGAAGCAAACATGGACAGAGAAAGTATATATTCCTTTGATTCTGTGAGCACCAACGGCAGATTGTTAGATAGACTAGGTTTAGAAGATGACGATGACAATTATGAAGATGACTCCTTTTCGATGCTCAACAAACGAGAGAGCATGTCCTCCATACAGACCACAGGAAGGTTATTGGATAGATTGGAGTTGGACCATTCGAGAACTCAATCCAACCGGGACAGCAGGATACCACCAAATCAAAGAAACGTATTACCGATCCAGTCAGCCAATAATTTAGCAGAGATAAGGGGATTGAAAAATCAAACGAATCCCCAGACATTACAACGACGTTTAACAGACCTACGAAAACAACCTAACAGAGATGAGGAAGACGGAAAACCCAACTTGGTTGCATCTGTGCAGAAACCTATACAGAGGACAATGAATAATTTCCAACAAACTCAGAAACCACAACAGGCGCCTGCTCATTTGAAACATGTACCTATGAACCTTGTGTTTAATAACACGAACAACTCGGCAGAAACCATAAGGTCAGATGCAGCATCCTTGAAAAAAGTCGAGACCAGAAAATCTTTAACTCCCGAAACCTCCATTGGATTATCGTCGTTATCTCAATCGGTATCAGCTGCGCTGAATTCACCTTTATTGTCGCCAAATAATTCAAATTTCTCAAGTTCATCGGATTCACCTGCATTAAGTGCTTCGTCATCTTCAACCTCGCTCAGAACCTTACCAGGTCAATACGTATCAGATTCAAGTGTGCCTACTTTGTCAAGTTTGGATATGAAGACAAGAGCTAACAGATCTAATTCTGTGAGACCACCATCACAGCGTCCATCTAATATTACCAGAACTCCCTCGGCACCTGTAATTTGTCATAGCAGTAGTGAAAGCATTGAATCAGTCGGAATGAGAACAAGATCAGACAGCACCAATTCCAATTCTTCATTCAGCACAATCACTTCAGGCACCTCACAAGGAACATTGTCGCCACCACCACCAACGCTGCAATATCAACAAGGAGACTTGACAAACCCAGAAGAAAGAACCAACTATGCATTACAATTACGTAGTATAGGAAACCACCGAGAAGCATCGTACCAATTACAAATTGCCGCCAACACACCTTACAATTTCCCCAAGGCTATGTTTTTATATGCCATGGCATTGAAATTTGGTCAAGGAGTGAAACAAAATGATCGTCATGCCATTAAATGGTTAACTAAATGTATATTGTTAAGTTCACTGAGTATCAATTCCAACAATATTTCCATTGTCATTGAAAAATTAAATGGATTACCACTTGAAGATTTGGTCAAATTGATCATGAGAAATTTGCAAAACACTATTGATAAAGATATCCATAAAAACGGACAAGATCCATTGATACTATACCCGATTTTCCTGAAATTAACCAAGAATCAAATTGCCAAAGTGGTGAGCATATCACGATCCAAGGGAGATGTGGTGGCTTGTAGTTATTTTGAGCTTGGGATGTTGTTAATTAGTGGATATGGATTAGTTGAAGATGGAATTTATTGCTTGCAAAAGGCAGGTTCTATGGGGTACATTGACGCCATGGTACAATTGGGTGAAATATACAGTCAGAAAACAAAATCACATAAAAAGGACTTGAACAAGGCAGCAGCATGGTTAAGATTGGCAGAATTGTTAGGAGTTAAAGATATTGGTAATTCATGGATTTACAAAAATAAATACACCAAGTAGGCGTCTACGAAATTAGCATAGAATAAACGATTAAGTAAATAAATAAATAGGGTTATGAATTCCTCTGTTTAATGAGATACAAAATTTCTATAAAATAATGCAATTTCAATCAAAAACATAGCTAAACTTATGAATGTTTCAATAATAATAATATATCTGTAATCAATCCGGTTCTTGAAACCATGTAAATAATTCTGCTTGAACATTTTCCCCACGAACATTATGGGAATACCCATGATCAAATCTGTGAAATACATCATAAATGAAATCCAATTATAAAACAACCAGTTGAATTCATCTAAAAAGATCCAAAGGCTTGGTGTATCAATTATTAATTGTCCGTATTTCTTGAAAAAAGGATCAACTCGTACTGGTGATATAGGTGAAGTGATGGAAATGTCATAGTAATAGGCCATGAAATATTGAAACTTCATTGAACGTTCAATTATTGGTCTGGCAACAGTCTCACAACTTTCATAATCGACAATTCTGGCATTAGTGTTTGGTTGGTTCTCAGATAACGAGTATGTTGATAATCTATGCTTTAAAAGCGGGAATCGTTCTTGGGATGTGGATGGATGAATAAAAGGTCTTGTGTTCTTGGTCTCTCCAATTGGTAACAATGGAGGAAGTAGCCAAGAAAACCAATTTATCAATGATAATACTGTCCATTTTTTAGCTGTTGATTGCTTTTCTTCATCACTATAAGCTGCATGTTCTTCCTCGCCATCATCACTGTCATTGGCATGCTTGCCATGTTTATAATCAAATCCAGCACCACCGCCAAATTCAAGTTTCCCACCGTTCGGCAACTTGAATTTAAAATTCCCACCACCTCCACCACCAAGATGTGTGTCATTTGAATGAATTGAATTGTCGTCGTTTTCAACTTCTTCTATATTCTCAAATACTCTCGCAAGTTCAGGTAATATTGATTTGGTTGAACTTTTGGGTGACTCTTGTGCATTGCAACATGCTTCATCTAGTTCGCTTAAAGCTGCAATAGCGGTGGCATTATTTAAGTAATAAGTGTTTTGAGGAGATACGGAGTATAGTTTATCCACAAAATCCTGGCTTGATTTGTAATTTTTGACGCAATTTAAGGTTGACAATGAACTGTCTGATTTTTTCATTGGTGTAGCAATAGGTGAAGAAGGAGCACAACAAGCAAAATTGTTACCGTCAAGGTTGAACTCATTGGGTAGGTCTTTGATAGAAAGTTTCTTTTCCAATTGATTCATACACTGGGGCACCAAAGTATGTGAAGAGTGCCGGCTGATTATTGATTTTTTACGACATGATTCATCTTTGCAATTCTTGAAATTTTCAAACAAGTTTTCAATCTGTTCGATATTGTTTGTTGAGCACTTGTACTTGCACGAATCATCCCAAATATGATAATAATTCAAAAATTTTCTATAAACATGATTATAATCCAATGGATTGTAATGAATTATACCGTTGAGAATCAAAGTGTATCCTAGCCAAATAAATCCCATATCAAAAAAGTCTATATTGAATTTGTAATACTGGTAGTATATTATGGCTAGTTTTATTGCCTCCTCCAAGATGGGGTACACGAATGATTCAAATGTGGATGATGCTTCGCCTATGTTGAGCTTGTTACAGATGATTAGACTGTAGATAAACTTGATGATGTATGAAATAACGGCGATGATCACACCGGCCATTAGATCCGCAAAGATTTGACATGTGGGAGCAGGTTGATCTAGTAGTTTATTAGTAATGTATGTGATGTTTATTAGTAGTAGTACAACGAGCACTAACACTATTGCAACATAGTAGTATGATATTCCGTTCATAGCAAACAGACGGAGTTGTGTTTGGGAAGTAAGTGTTGATAGGAGTAAGGAATGATTGTGTTTGCCTAATTTATTTGTTTCTGGTGATTGGTGGTAGTGAATGATGATAAACTGTAAATGTATGCAACACAATATGTGATATTTTTTTTTTCTTTTTCTGTTACTGTTGTAATTTTCTACCAGAAAAAGCAATAGTAGTTATTGTCACAGCATGCATGCGGGATGAGGGGGTGGTGCCTCGGTGCGTGTCTCTGCGTCGACTTTAATTTTATTTTCCACTCTGAAATAAAAAACCGACCCAACCCCTCAATTGATAGTCTTTCGCCACGACACACACCCAGTCCTATATTTCATCACCACTACACACCCTTAACTCCAATCACCCACAAACTATCCAATTCCCCCATGACTAAAACAGACTCAAAAAGAGTGATACCTTTGGAATCCAACCCTGCAATTTTCACCGATCTCGCGTACAACTTGGGTTTATCGCCGGTGTTGGAATTCCACGATGTGTACTCCCTAACTGACAAAGACTTGTTAAGCTTCTTGCCTAGTCCAGTATATGCTGTCATCCTATTATTCCCATTGGGTAAGAACTACGAAACTTATAGAAAACAACAGGATGCCACTGGTTCTACATACAATAATGAGTTGAGCAACCAAATCAAATGGTTCAAGCAAACTATTGGGAATGGATGTGGATTGTATGCGTTGCTTCATATTTTGACGAACTTGCCTAAAGACTTGATCATTTCTAATTCCAAATTGTCCAACTTGTTAGAGAACATCAGTAACGGATTATCAGTGGATGAAACAGCATTGGTAGTGGAAGAATTGGAATCGGATATCAAATTGGATGAGAATTTTGGTGAGAAGGGTCAAACAGAAGCTCCTCCCGCCGAAGAATCAGTGGAATTACATTTCATCTCGTTTATAAAGGGTAAAGACAACCATCTATATGAATTGGATGGAAGAAGAAACGGTCCTATAGATTTAGGGGAATCGGTTAACGAATCCAATATTATCAATGACCCTTTGCTAACGGAAAAAATTCAGTTTTATATCGACAATGCCGATGAAGCTAGTAAAAATAATTTTGCAATTATGGCTATTGGTCCTTCAACAGATTAAAAGAAACAGAGAGAAATTAGTAGTTTCATCCTTGACATCGTATATATCATTATTTCATATTATTTATATATATACAAAATCGTGAAAAAAAATTGTTCATAACAAAA
Organism: Candida frijolesensis; assembly: GCA_030557105.1. Classification (NCBI taxonomy): domain Eukaryota; kingdom Fungi; phylum Ascomycota; class Pichiomycetes; order Serinales; family Debaryomycetaceae; genus Candida; species Candida frijolesensis. The sequence goes on along the minus strand of JAKTVH010000375.1, from coordinate 67,327 downwards.
AAAAAACGGAACCTCTTTAAACGATGCTAAATTACATTAATAAAGTTAGATTATGGATACCACCGTTATGATGTTGAGCAACAAGTTACTTTTGCCCCTTAATATCCACTTTATTGAACTTGGCCACTTGTGCCCTCAAAATTGGTTTGATTTTGGACAGAGCCATTTCTAATTTCTTCTTATCAATTTGGTCCTTTAATCCAAGTTTACATAAATACGTGTAACATTCCACGTTGTTTTCTTTTATTGAGCCCTGGTTAAATCTCAACTTTTCAATGACTAAACTTATCTGGATAGTATGAAACGAGAATGCCATCGCCAATAGAGCACGAACTCTAATTTCGGCCAACAACTCATTCTTGAGAAACTGGAATGCCGTTGATGTTACCTCAAAGCTGGTGAATTTTTCCAACCGAACGAAAAAACTCTCATAATCACCTTCTAAAATTCGAGAATGAACCTGTAAAAGTGTCATTATGAATTCATGAAGAATTCTTTCCTCATTGGTCAAAACGAAATTCTTGTACTGAGTCAACAATGAAAGCTGGATCTTTGAAATTTCACTATAACTCTTAGTGGTGATCATATAGATCAATCTTAACAATATTTGTGACAATTCATCCAGGTAAAACTTGTTTCTCAAAGATAAATCATTGATTCTCTTGTTGCTGTAAAGATACTTAAGTTGCGAGGCACACTGATTATACTCACCTTTGTCGAGATTCTCTATCGAAATCTTCGCATTGACTTCATAAACATGTAACGTGAAATCATTCTTTATATGCTGCACCGTAAGGTCTTGACGAATAGACTTGAGTTGGTTGATTATATAACCGTAATCGTGGTTCTGGTAATATTTTGTAAGGACCTCGTTTAAACTTTGATGCAATACACGTTCAGGTCTAACATGTATAGGGTTCGCGGCAGACGTCAATCTCATATAATTCTTCTCCAAGGACGTGCATGTCCCCACAATTGGTCCATTTGTGTCCTTGGTTTCGTAGAAACTAGAAATAGGAACAGTTATCTCGTTAAATCTTTCCAAACGGGCGCGTTTACGTTCATCCGAGTCAAAAGAAGAATTAGAACGTTTCTTTTGTTGGCCCGTATTCCCATTCTTGAAGCTGTTACCCTTTTGTTTCAGTTTTGGTCCTGGACCCTTGCCGTTCTGCGTTTTTCCAGGAAATTGTTTCATATTGCTAAAGTCATTTTTTGGCATGTTTTGGTTAGTAGTATTTCTCTGCAATTTAATAGGAACCGCAGAGCTAGGTTCATATGGGGCGTCATCCTCTAAAGGTGCTGGTTTATTGCTGTTGTCGTTCGTGGTCGGTACTTGTAGGCAATGTAATTCTAGGATCTGTGCACCATGTAGAATTGGGATCCTTTGCTTCGCCCAGTTATTAGATTCAATGCAGTCTTTATCCTCGGCCATCCTAATTAATTCCCTCAACTGACTATTACCTGTAGGTTTTTTCTTTGCTGTTAGGACTGAAATATGGTTATTGGCTGTGGTGACAAATTCTTTTAATGAGACAGGCCAGGAAGGATTGATCTCCATGGGTGCGTCGGGACTATTCAGGTCCAACGATGAATTCTGTTTGTCAGCCGACCCTCTGACACCAAGTGGGATAAGGTTTGCATTTGGTTTGGGTTGGCCGTCCCCTTTTCCTTTTGGCTTTCCCGTTCCCTTCAGATTCCCCTTACTATTCCCTTTCGATCCGTCTCCACTTCCTCCATTAGAACCTCCTCGACCACGTCCTCTAGTGCCTCTTCGACTTCCTTTACTTGGGCTTGAGCCGTCTGCCATTATCGTGTTTATGTTTGCTTCGGGGAATGTTTTGATTATTGACGATGGATTGAACACTTTTTTAATTAGATTTTTTTTTTTTTTGAGAACACGAAGTGGTCCTGTGCGAGACACTACACTTCAATCCAGGAACAGGTATCATGTTACAATGTGATAACCTGTGAAATATCGTAGTTGTAGAAATCAGTCATCTGTATAGCTAAGCCGTTTTATCAGTTATAAATTTGAAGCTAGTTATGCTATATTATACGTAGAGAATTTACTGGAAAGTTTACGTCGGGAACTAGTTCACTATGTAGCTGGCACATTGGCCAGATCGCTCTTTGTGGGAATCTAGTTATACTCAACCCAAAATACCAAAAACTCTACTCTTTATCAATAATCTTCAACTTACACCAACTTTGTCGTCAGACTGGGTTAGTCGAATAACTACAGCAAATTCAATATCACCAAGTTTTGCAACAGAACTCTTTGAAAGGATCTTGCGTGTGTGAGTTTTGTGTGTCAGCTTTTTTTTTTTCTTCCTCAATAGTTGTATTTTGTTTTTTTATTTTTTTTTTTTTTTTTTTTTTTTTTTTTTTTTTTTTTCTCTGCGTAGTGTGGGTAAACTCCTCCGTATTAAAAACAGAACAGATTTATCACTACGTTTGATTACAAGAAACTCCAGGGACCCATTAGATGCAATGAAGTCTTCGATATTTTCAAGTAATACGACACAACCACGGAAGTCGAATATCTCCATAAACACGTCGAGAGACAATGGATCCACGTCCACTTCCACATCGGCCAAACGGCCAAGTAACATATCTTGGAATCTTGAAGAAATGATGTCAACATATGCGTCCTCGGGTGCTCTTCCTCCTTTGCTATCACCCACTATACCTGATGTACCATTCTTCCACCAGAAAGATGACGACGACAACGACAATGGTGTGCAAGAAAACAAGTCAAACGAAGTTGCACTGACCAAGCACGAACGGCTGTTGAAGGCTCCCAGACCAAGTTATCCAAGTTCCAAAAAAAGACTACTGGCGGAAGAAGACAGTTATGAATCCAGTTCAGAGGATGATAGTGTGATACGGCAACTTAAATCTCGAAAGCTATCGCCAACTTTACCTCCAATGTTTGAAAATACTCCTACTCCAGTCAACAATAGCCATGCCGAGGGATCGACTTCCACTCCAGCAAATTCATCATTCACCAATAAACCTACAAAAGTCGGGACTTTTAAGTGGATAAATAAATTGAACGATCCAGCAAAGCCAAAATTCCTACTACGGATCAACGTGAACAATAAATTAAAGTATAAGAAATTTTTCAATAAACCAGCGAGTCCTCTGAAATTAAGTGGTTTCAAGATACGCTCAGTTAATGAAAAACAGCCAGCGTCTACGCCCAAGATTATTGTTGATGGTACCGAGAAACAAGAGGTTGTAAGAGATAGACAAGAGTTTTTAAGAGATAAACAAGAGTTTGTGAAAGATAAACAAGAGTTCCTGAGAAATAAACAGGAGCTCCTTAGAGACATAGAAAAGCATGAAAAGGATGTTGGGATATTCAAACTTAAACAAGAGGAGTTCATACGGGAAAGAGAGGCAAAAGAAAGAAAGATATCTGAGCAAGAGAATACGTTGAAACAATTGGAAAAGACGTTACTTGCGAAAGAGAAGGAGATACAGGATTCCGAATTCAAGATGAAACAGACAGTTCCATCTGGTTCAGAACAGAAATTAAGAAACCAACTTCAAAAACTCACACAAGACATTATGAAAAAAGAACAAAATGAAGACGAAGTGAAGCGATTACTGATTAGCAAAAAGGACCACACGCCCCGGAGTTTGTCTAGAACACAACTTGATGAAATCAGGGCGCGACTCCAGGAGAAGAAGAATCACTGGTTTCAATTGTCCAAGACTGCCCAAAAGAAGTCCGACGACTGTCGCAGTAATGACAGCTTGTTATCCATAATTATTCAAATTGATGCATTTTTGCTAAGAATGGTGTCAAATGATTATGACGAAAGAAGCAAGATTATTGCTGGCGTATTACCAAGTGAGAGATCGTGGAAAATGTTAGATAAAGATATCAACGATTTCATTAATAGAATCGAAGACTTATTGAGACACAATATCAAAGATAAAATTTTTGCTGATTTCTGCAAGATATTGAATTGCATTTTATTTCAGACAAGGGCATTGGTATTGAAAAGAATTAACGAAATATTATCCAGCGTGATTCAACTGTACATTGACAAGAAAAATAATGATTTGAACAGTAAAATTATCGAATTACAACAGTTGTCACTTAACAACAATCTAACAATTATAGAACACTTCATGAACTCAAACCCTAATTATTTGAATGCGGTCATTCCAGTGAGATTCCCAATTACGTGGTTTAACAAATGTTTGGACTTAGAAGTGCCTCAACACGAATATAATCTAACAGATTTTGATAAATCCATAAAACCAAATTTGCAGCTATTTTATTTGCCATTTGGAAATTACACCAATTTGAATGAATTGACTGCATTTTTGTTCAGCATTATGAAGGAGTTCATTGATATTTATAACAAATTTAATAATTCTTCGGCCATAACGTATCCGCTTCAAAGTGGCCAATCATAAATAGTTGTGTTTAAATTAATGTATGGTGTATTAATAACAGAACCGGAGTAATAAACGTTGTTATCACTCTTTGGTATGAATCAATGAGTATCAATTGACACCAGGTCCCGACAGTATGCAGGAATTTGGAAAATCCTGGAGCTGTAGCTCAGTTGGCAGAGTATCGGATTCCAAAATTTGAGGAGTTCTCGGTTGTAAACATCCGACGGTCGCAGGTTCAAATCCTGTCAGCTTCAATTGTGATTTTTCTTGCATCAACCTGTCCATTTTATTTTTTTACAAACATTAGATTATCGATGGGAATCACATTTGCTGAGTTTTTTTGGAGTTTGTTTGCTCCTGTAGCGTAATGATTAGTCCAATACTTGAACTCTACGTTGTTCTTCGCCTTTTCAAAATACATAGTTCTTACTCAGAACCTGTTAGAGTTTGATAAACCTTTTACTAACTACTTTTGTAATCTATTTTTAGTAATACTATCACGATGGCATTGGAGCCCAACACACATTATGTTGTGAGACGGAGAGAGTTGATGCTTTCCAAATCCAGTTCTAATACTTTCCAAAATAGAACAAGGTGCAATTTCCGACTCTTGCAAAAAACTGGGCAACTGGGTACACCAGGTGGAGTTGTGTTTTTTCGTTGCAGTTTATTATCTTCCAGTGTCAAGAGCCAGTGTCGTCACAGTTTGTTGGATTTCGCAAACTCTTGGGTTCCAGATTGAAGGCGACCTGTATTACGACGCACGTCATGCAAAATAAATTAAATGCATAACCAGCTTGTAAAAGCTAGTTGCATTCCCAGTTGATGCATATTAATTGCGTTTGTTTTGAACTCTTGTTCTTATGTAGCTAATTTGAGTGCTTGTGTGGAGAAATGATAAACTCATGGTAACAACCCATATACCCATTATGCCACAACTACATTCCGGAACATGACAATTATCTAGTTATAATGCCATAAACAACAATAAAATAGGGGATGAGAGTATCAAACCTATCAAACCAACTACGTCATGACCAGCTTCATGTGAATGATATCATCCTAAAAATTACCTGGAGAAAAAGATATAAATACCCACGATAATTCCCTAGTTAATTGTTGAATTTTTTTTGATTTCTACATCAACAAAAACACACTAACGAACACTACATACAATGTTCAAATTTGCTGTTATCCTCGCTGCTTTCTTCTCCTTGTTCTTCCAATCCACTTTTGCTTTTCCAATCGACCCAAGTTTCCGTGGTAGCATCACCTTGGTTGTCAAATCCGACAATGCTGACATCAATGGCCAAACCCTTTATACCGTTGACAACCAAGTTGGTTTCAACAAATTGTTCATTGGAAACTACGTTGATCCAAATGGCACCTTCTACTTGGTTCACTCATATATTTACCAAAAATTGGATGGTTCCGACATCCAGTATGCTGTCACCTACAACGATCAAGGTTATTTGGGTGTTGCTGCTGGTTCCGATGGTATCACTATTACCGATTACGATATCAGTTCTGGTAAATTCCAATTCTCGGGTGACCAATTCTTGTACGCTGTCCATGTTGTCGACAATCCAAAGGGTTACTCAGCTAGTCAATACGCTATTCAAGTCCACAACCCAAGTACTGCTCCAGAAGGTTCCATCAAGGTTGAACTTTATGGAAAATTGAACTGGGCTGTTCTGTAAACATGTTAACTGACAGTGCTATGATCATAATTATGGATTAACATTTCTTTTACTTTCTACTCGTTGCCTATTTTTTTAACTACTACATTTCAATTCTTTCGTGACTTTTTTTATTTCGTTTTGTTTATTTCTATATATCCGTTGCAATATAGTAATATCACTTTTATTGGTTTTCAAATTAGTAATCTTTTTGTAGACAACGTATTTTTCACAGCTTGATTTACTCCACAAATTAGAAAAAAAAAAAAAAAAAATGGGTGCAAACTTGCAGATGCGATTTTCGTAGATCGTACAAAATGTTGATCTTAGTTATTTTTAGATTTCTGATGGAGCTCTAGAGCCAATTCCAAAAGGACAGCTCAACTAAATGTGTCGTCGGCGAACCGTCTCTCAAACATGGATAAATTGGGTTGGAGCCTGCTTATTCCAGAACAATTGTTAACTACTCCTTCCGCAACAATTGAAAATGTTTTTGTGTGTAAATGTGCAACAAACCAAGGCACAATGGCCACTGCAAGTAATTTATGTCGAAAACTACAGTGTCCCAGTTGAGAATTCAAAAGCTTTACTGTTTGAAGAGTTGGTTCCTGTGAACCATTTCTAGCAACGCATTCAAGTTCTTAATCTACCATGGAACAGTCTTTGATTTTTCATTTTTCGCCTATTCCAAGATCTTCTTAAAGCCTCGTCCAGCTCTCGATTTTGAAATTTACCGTCAGTTGATCAATACCTCGAATCCAATTGATTGTTGATCTTCTTTGTATCTGAAGATCCAAAAGGGTTGCTGGGTTTAGAAAAATTCCATGTTAGAATTTTTAAGGGGTAGCCATTTATGATGTGGCAGTGCTTGGCGCTATAAATTAGTCTGATTATGCAAATAATTTGGCATTCCATCATGACACTTATTTACCTTTTGGATTTTTTTCACCAATTGTTACTAGTAACTTGAAAATTTTTTTCCAAAACCTGAGTTGCGTATTGAAAGTAAGGTGAAGGAGGGTGTTAACGGAGGAATTGTATCCTAAAACGAACCCATTACCATGGACTTATAACCTCGTTTACCCCCTTTCAAAAAAGACTATAAATACCCATCGAAATCTAGACAATTGGAGCTGTTTTTAAATATTCAATCCAATAAGAAACAAACCTACCAACCCAATCAATCAATCAATCAATCAAAGCTGCTAAATAAATAATGTTGTCAATTGTCTTTGTTATCACTTTTTTGTTGTCGTTCATCAGTGCCACTCCAGTTACCCAAGGTACTAGAGCTAACATTACTTTGTACTTGTCCTCATCTGATGGATCCTTAAACAACCAACAGCTCTATACTGCTAATCAAGACAACAGTATCCATTTCTTGTACGCTGGTGATTCCTCCGTCCTGTTTGATTCTACTTTCATGTACGATGGTTCCAACTACAGAATCTACGAAAGAAAAGAGGGAAGTAGTGACAGATACTACTTGACTTTCATTGACGACATGTTGAGAACTCAAAAGGGAAATTCAGGTATGAAGGTTACAATGAATACCGATGGTAGTTTGGACTTTGATGGTAGTAGCAACTTGTACGCTTACAAAATGGGTGACGGATCTATCAAATTTTTGGTTCTTTTGGTCAATGGTCAAGTTCCATCCAATGTCTCTCCAGTCACAATCAAAGCCAAAACCAACTGGGCCACTTTGTAATAGTGATATCTCCACATATAATATTCGTCGTCTTTTATTTCGTTATTTCGTTATTTCGCTACTTCGCTACTTCGTTACTTTTTCGTTTTATAAATATCAATTTTAAATTCAATAAATAAATATATATTACATTATATCTTTTTGGGATCTAAGAAATGTGTATCTATAAACTTTGGATTCGTGTACGTGAACCCATTGATGTTGAAAATGTCCTTGTCTAAATTGCTAGCATTCTGTGGGGTGAACGTCATTTCTGTGAATTCAGAATCAAAATTCTCGGCCAATATTGGATCTGTGATGATAGGCAAGATCGGCGGGATGGCTTCACTTTTTTCCAAGTTCTCCAAGTCTTGCCAATTGATGTATCTGAAAAACCTGTGCTTCTTGAACTTTTCAAAATCCTCGTCCACATTAAATCTCTTGTCAGGGTTAACTTGCAATAATTTCCTCAAGAAATCCTTGGCATCCAAACTTAAATAAAAAGGGAACTTCAAAGTCTTCTTGCTCTGAATAATCTTGTCCATGATCTTCTTGTGGTTGTTACCCGTAAATGGTGGTGAACCGGTTAACAAATCAAAAGCAACACATCCCAACGACCACCAGTCAACCGAGTAGTCGTACGGCTCACCTTTCAAGACCTCCGGGGCCATGTATTGAGCGGTTCCAGTCATTGAATGGTTCTTCTTATCGTCGTCGCTGGACACTTTGCTGAGTCCAAAATCAGTCAATACCAAATTGCCCTTACTGTTAAGCATACAGTTCTCTGGTTTCAAGTCACGATAAATCACCTTCAAATTGAGATGCAAATACCGGATGGCCAACACCATCTGCGCAATGTAGTAACTGGCATTCTTCTCACTCATAAATTTCTCCATGGCCAAATGGTGGAACAACTCCCCTCCATCAAGATACTCCAAGATCAAATATAACTTGTCGTTATCCTGGAACGCATAGAACAACTTGACTATGTTCTGGTGGTTGACAAGCTCCAATATCTGTTTCTCGTTCAAAGTTCGCTGGTAATTCTTCTCGTGTATCTCATTTGTGTCTTCATTGATGATCAAGGTTGCCTTCTTCAACTGTTTCAGCGCAAATAATCTGCCCGTGGACACCTCCCGTACAAGCAATACTTTGCCGTAAGACCCCTTCCCCAAAACTTTGATCGGTTCAAAATCGGATAACTTTGGAGTGTGCGCCTTGTTAATTGGTGACTTGTTGACGATCAAGGAGGATGAAACGTACGAGTTTCCGATGTTTACTTCATAGGATGAGACAATGCTTGACCTTCTGCGTTGTCTGTTAGCTATCTTGATAGGCTTGGCTGGCTGTGCGTTCGGATAATATGCCTCTGCATAGTTGTCATCGTCGTCATCATCATCATCTTCTTCCTCTATAGCTTCTATAATTTTATAGTTCAACTCTGGATTGGTTGTGGTGGTAAGGCGGCTCTGGAAATCCGAAGTCAATCCATTAACTTCGTCTTCCATGTCAAATATATCGGTCATGGCTGGTGAATAGATATAACAAGTTGGTTATGAATAGGTTGGTCTTATGTATTAGGGCTGTGGTTTCTATGAAATTTGTTATACAACCATGTTTATACACTATCAAAGAAAGTAAAAGAAAGGAACATGTGTGTGTTTATATCCATCTTTATTCGTTTCACAAAGGGAACACACGTTGCTAGGAGAAGTACGAAAATTTTTCTTTTTGTCACGTGATTTGAATTTTTTTTATTAGACGGGGTCTCTTAAATTTGCAAACTTGGCAAATAACGTAAAATAGGAGGCTGCTTCTACCAGGTATAGAATAAAGTAATCATTATCAAGCCATTGGTGTTTTCTGTCTCGATTTCCTCACATCGATCTATCTTATTCGCTTTTAGTTTTGGATATTTTCTTGAAAATTTTGGGTGCAATTTGAGAGCAAAAACGTAAGAACGATAGTTTAAATGGTAGCATTTACTTGAAGTCTCGTTATATATTGAACGCTGGATCAGAATATCGAAGTCCTTTTTCCCTGAGTTGCAAGACTGAGAAACTGCAGTGTGCAAGACAAGTAGTTGATAGAGCGGTATCTGCAGTTTCCATTTTTTTTAACTTCTTCAAATCTCCGGATAAACAGCTTTTAAGAAATCTTAGTAGGACCAAGCAAATATCATATCTTTCTTTCAACCAAGACTGTTTTAAGTCCATGTCCTGACTTGACGTGGTACTGTAATTTATCTATTTTTAGCAAGTGTTCCCTTTTTTTTTTTCGGTGCACAAAACTTTGCCTGTTCTGTGGTACACGAACTGAAACAAGGAAAAAGGAAAAGGAAAAATCAAAACATCCAAACAAATTTTTCTCTCTTCCTTAGGTTTCATTTTGAGTAACGTACAGCCTACCATATAGCTGAATCATCTAAGGTGTGATTTTTTTTTTTTTTCAAGTTTGATTTCATTTTATTCCACTTCACGTCACATATAGAGCCACTCGTTCATCTATCCCATTCATATTCATACTCACATTAACATACATACATCATGGCATTTGGATCATTTGATGAAATATGTAACAAGACTGCCTTGCCGTTGTGTTCTGTGGTGGGTGCAGTCAACCAAAGTGCCTTCTTCCAAAGAGGGATTGTGCCGGACTGTTACGCTAGATCAGTCGAGTTGGCAAACACCATGATCTTCCAAATCGGTAATGCATTTGTCCATTTTGGTGGGTTGTTGATTTTATTGATTATCATATTCAACGTCAGAGCCAAATATACCGCTATTGGCCGTAAAGAAATGTTATTCTTCTTGTACTTGTTAATCGGCTTGATTGTCAGTAGTTTGATTGTTGATTGTGGTGTTAGTCCCCCAAGCAGTGGAAGTTACGCTTATTTCGTATCTGTCCAGATAGGTATTGCAAGTGCCGTTTGTATTTGTTTGCTATATAATGGGATATTGTACTTCCAGTTCTGGGAGGATGGTACCAGTAAATCAATGTGGGGGTTGAGAATCGTTTGTTTCACTTGGTTTGCTGTCAATTTCATTATTGCCTTGATCACTTTCAAACATTGGAACACCGCCTTGGATTTCAGAAGAACGACTACATTGTTTGTTTTCACCTACGTTTTGAATGCTATCATATTGGCTGTCTACGTGGTGTCGCAAATGATTTTGGGTGTTTTTGCTTTGAGAAACTACTGGTCCTTGGGTGCCATCCTTTTGGGAATTTTCTTCTTTGCTGCTGGTCAAGTTATTGCTTATGGTTTCAGTGATCAAATTTGCCGTGGAGCAGCTCACTATATCGATGGTATCTTTGTTGCTAGTGCATGTAATGTTTTCACCTTTATGATGATTTATAAGTTCTGGGATATGATTACCCAAGATGACTTAGAGTTTTCTGTTGCTGTTGAAAAAGCATTCTAGGTAGTTACAAAAGTAGAGATTCAATATAGGAAGAAGAAAAAGAATATAGTAAATTATTTTGGTTATGGGATAATCTATCAATCGGTCAGCATCGATAAAAATTACGCTCTGTTTCTCTATGAATAAGACTGATAATAACACGGATAAATAGACATAACTCATTAATACAAAATAAAACTAAAAATAATAAATAACTACATACTATAGGAGTATGGTGGTGGTGTTGTTGTTGGAGAAGGTGTTAGAAGCTTTTCATTGAATTTGTTCATTGTTTTCAACGCACCCAATCCAATTTGTGAAAATAAAAATTCGTGGTGCTGAAGGTTGACTTTTTCAGGAACAGGTTGGACGATTGGTTCCTTTTCGATATCCGCAGTTTGTTTGACATCAACAACTGGTTCGGGTTCTTTGGCAACCTTTTTATGCAATTTGATTACTCTTCTCTTTGGCGTTGTGTTCTTTTGTGGATTGATGATGATTTGTCGACTAGTACCAGTGGTAACGTCCATTTTTGGAATAGACAATCCCATAGTTTCTCTGCTTCTATAAAGCGATGCAATCTGTACTAAATTTCTCTTTGAAAATTCTTCCTCTAGACTGTTACTTACCATAGCAGATGAAGGCATATTGTTCGAACTAGATGAAGTGGTGTCGATCATATTGTTGATATTGATATTGCTATTCTTGTTGGATTTTGCTTCCGTGGCTGCATTTGTGACTGATTCGATATCCAATAATTTGATTGATAATTTGTTGATAACACTCGGCATTGTTTCTCTGAATAATTCACTTAGATTTTTCTCAATTTGCTTTTGAAGAAATGATGATAACATTTCAAAGTTGTCAAAGGTGGAATTCACCTTAATACCTTCCAATGGATCATTTTTGAAAACAACGGTGGCTCCTCTGGACTTGGAAAACACTACACTAGCAATACCATTAATTTTAATGTCACTAAGTTGCAAGTCTAATGGAACCAGGAACCTCTCTTTACTGAGCAAAAAATTAGGAGTGATGAATTGGTGGCGTTCTTGATTATCGATCTCATCTTCTAGACTATTTTGGTAGTAGTTGTTTAATGGGTTACATTGAACTTTGGTATGTAATGTTAAGTGGAAATCACCTTGGTAATTGATCTTGAAAATTCCCCTGAACCTATCTTTATCTAACTCGCCAATTTCTAAAATCTCAAAATCCGGGGCAATCTTACCAAAATTCAAATCTTTAATGGAGATATCTGATGCTAGGATATTTGGTGACTTGCCTGAGTTCAAAGCGGACGTTAATAAGTCTTTTGTCCAGGTTGCCAACGAGTCGGTTTCCAATGAATTCCAATTAACTTTAAATGACATGATGGAAAAAAAAAAAATGTCTGTTGTACTATTTCCCGTTTACTTTTTTTTTTTTATTTTATAAATAACGATCTTGTTGAAAGATTAAATCAAATGAATATTTACAGGATGATGATTACAACAGAATGTTATAAAACGAAAAAACGACTTGCCAAATGATTTATGGTGGGCGGAATTGAAGGTAGTTAAGTAAAACGAAAACAAGAAGAAGTTGTAATGTGTGGGATTACAAAAGCAGAGAGGAAAAAAAAAATTTTTTATATCGAAGGAAAGGGAACGGAAAAAAAAAAAATTTTTTTTTTGCTAGTAAATGTCGTAAGAATGACTAAATGTCTTCTTCGGGCATGTCGCATCCCCTATGTTTATTTTTTTATCTTGTTTGATCATTCCGGTTTTTAGCGATCTGGGGAAAGCGGTAGTGCGAATCAGCAAAATAAATGAGCTTAAAAACGGATGCAGATCGGCTATTCGTAGTAAACTCCGATTCCCATATACACATAAAAAAAATTTTCATTAACCACAAATCTGATGTTTTTTTTTTTTTTTTTTTTCCACTGCCCTAAATCCTGTGGGGAAATTAAGGAGTACTTGGAGTGGTTATATTAATTGATAAGAAAAATGTATCACTGAGACCAATAAATCAGGCAATACCAAATTCCGAAAGGGTTGAAGATTTCCACAAATAATTTTTCTCTTTTTTTTTTTTTTTATTATCGTCCGACCTGATGTGAAAGTGTGTAAGGTGGGTGGGTGGTAATGAGATTGCTGCTATTGGCCAGTTTTGATTTTTTTTTAAAAAAAAAAGAAACTTCCACCAGGTTGTATAATAGACGCGTCTTCAACCAGACGTGGTTGAATTTATTCTGGCAACGTAATATCCCGGGTAGACTAAACAAATGTTACCTGGATTGACTCAGGCGTCATTTCTTGACTGCGTTTAACAAAGTGAACGACCTTCAGGGGATGCAATACTCTATTGCATTGCAAAACTTGTTTCCCGGGTCATTTCTTCTTTGTCACGTGAATGATCTGATCTTCGATGTCTTGATATCTCCGGTTACTATGTTGCAGTTATGTCACCTCGCATATATTTCTCGATTCCGAAATCGGAATAAACTTGGAGCGTAATTATTGTAAAGTTAATAAGTTGCAAAGCAAATTTTTAACACAGCCTTAATGACTCTATACTTACATTGTCACTAATCCTAGTTTCTCGATATATTATAATACTATACACTATTTCTAACACTTCACTCTGTCTTGTACAACAGATTAGAAGTCAAAACCAATTACTATTTGGCAAAATCGACGCTACCAGATAAACCACGATTAGTTTCTTTTGTCTAATACGATTGAGTTATCCCTTAGTTCCAGTTATCGTGGGTCTCTTCCAATTCTTTTACCACGCCAATGCAAATTATTTTCAACCACCTTAGTTCTTGAACCAGAAAATTCAGTAGGGTAGACTTCACTTTTTTTCTTTCTCTTCTATCTAACAGCTAGGATAATGAAATTAGCTTATGTGGTTGGTTGGTATGCAATAACTTGTCGTTCATTATCAAACCAGCAAATTAGCAATTCTCAGTGCCATGAGTAGCAATAGATTCACTTTCTTCGTAAGTAGATTCTGTGACTTTAGCAGGAATAAGTTGTTTGATAATTTCGATATATTTGTCGGTTTCCCTGCTTTCATGATATTTATTGTAGGAACACTTCAATCTGCAACTAAGACTTAAATTTGGTGATTGGGCTTAATCTGAGAGTATCATTGGTTTTGCATTTGAATATGCCATGGATAATGAACCAATGTCAGAACCGACATAATGCTAAGTAATTTATATGAACCCGGAGGTTACAATGGTTATGATATATTCGTACTGTACATCTCTCATCAGGGCACTGAATGATTGTCTGTTGCTCTACTAGAATTTCTCACCTAGTCTTAAGAGAAAGTGGCCTGTTATTTATAACCATTGTAAGTTCTAATTTGTTACATGTTTGGAGCACAGAAACATCTTAGTGGGGTAGGAAACTATGTGTAGTGGCACTCATAAAGCAGTAAGCCAAAGGCAACATTAAAACAAGGAGATTTGAACACTTGTGTTTCTTTTCCAGCTCGAATACTCTGCTAGGTTATTGGGAGTATGAACGCGTACATGTTCACTGTACTTTTTATTCATCCTTAGTTTGAGGGTTTCGAAAGAGAGAAGATCAACCAATCTCTCTACTCCTCATATCTACCTTTTAAAAGCTTAACATACGAAACTTCCACATCAACACCATCTAAAAACACCCCAAACGTGTTTCATAACTCGTAAACATCAGCTGATTCTGCTATTCAGTAATGCAAGCTATCTTATTCTTCTTCTTATGGCACCATTTTATCCAAATTTTGGAGATGACAATCCATCAAACATTCAGTGTCGCGAAATTGCAAATCCGACTTCATAATTTCTTGCCATTGTTTTTTTTTTTTTGGTAAAAGTCCTATCCTTTTGGGACAATGGATATACAGACAGTTATTTCTTGCTACATGAAGCGTTATGTACCACATATATCTCTTGTCAAGATGCATTCACATATTTTACAGGAACAACATATGATTCTACTTCTTGCATCCACAAAGTTAATTACCGAGAAACAGGAAAACAAATTAAACTTTTTCCGTTGGCTGTCGGTTACATAACACAGGTAAGGTTAGTACATATCGATCTGCCTTTTGTATTATTATATGCCCACAACATGCATATGCTGTCGTTGAGGTTATGCCCTTAACAACAGGCGAGCTTCTACATTGAGTTGGTCATATTTCCTTTTATTATACATGTAGTTCATGTAACCACTACTAATAATTCTGACTCAATCTGGAAAACGGGGCAGCCAATTGCATAGAACAGAAGACCCTTTCAGGACCTGATAGTAAAATGAAATGGAAGTATGTTCTTCCGGTGCGTATTTTGCCTTTTTCTATTTATAGGAACCGCGCTAATTCCAGAGTAGGTTCAATCTTACCTGCTTAATCTAATTACACAAATGATCAAGACACTATTAGTAACGGACTTAACCTGGATAGATCCGAGATTAGACAATCGGTTGGGTAATACCAATTATCCAGTCAACCTTGCAACCTTTGAAAACGAACCCAACAATCACAATAATCATGACGGGATGAGCTACCAAATGTAATTCAAATTAACCTCTTGTTCCCAATTAATGGCACCTATTATTACAACTAAGCCACTACTTCGGTACAACCATGAGTCACGTACAACATCTTTTGAACCCTAAAAATAGCTCTTCAGTGATTAAGCTTGCAAATCTTCTATTCTTTCGTCAAGAAAAAGGTAAATTGTTACACAGACTGGACGTTTGACAAAAAGTTCATAGCGCAAATATCATTCTTCTGTACACCCTATGTCGTCAAAAATAGCTTCTTATTGCGTTCTGATTCAATTGAACGCCTTGGTGATGTGTGAATCCTGCTCGCGGATGTACAGAAAACATGTTGAATTTATTTGAGCAATTTTGGCTGTGAAAGGTCGATATTGGGAGCTAGAGAAAAAAAACAGGTCACAAAAGATCGCGTCACGAAAAACAAAAATCCAGACCAAAGAAAAAAGTGTCTTTTTTTTTTTTTGATTTTGTTACTTTCCACACGCCTGCTAATAATTCTATTTTGTTCTCTCTTTGGCTCAGGTTTTTGTTTGTTGTGATTTTTTGATTTTTCTTAAGGATAACATAGACGAGGACAACTTTCCATCTCAGACCAAGACTCAAATCAAAATTATCTGCTCAAAAGGAGCTAAGAACGCAGAGTACAAGTTTATTTGCAGCATCTCGTGATTCACATCTCCCATAAACCAAGGACACAATGTCACTACTAGATATCTTTGCATTTGGTTGGCAAATGATTGGAAACTCCCAAGAGGGAGACAAGAAACCAGATCCCATTCACACAGTAGGCCCACAAAGAGTCTTCACCACACAGTTGGTTATTACACTGGTGTCGGGGCTATTTTTATTTATATTGTTTTGTTTCTTGAGATACAAATGGCCCAATATATACGCCGTTCGAATACTAAGACAACCTTCAGGCAGTCCGCATACTTTGCGACCTTTACCTAAGAACTTATTTGGATGGATCAAAGTTGTCTATCAGATAACGGATGAAGAAATCATTTCTTGTTCAGGATTGGATACTTTTGTCTATTTATGTTTTTTCAAGATGGGTATCAAGATCTTTTTCATCTTGGCTATCATGGCAATATTTATCTTGAGTCCTATACGGTATTATTTCACTGGAAATTACGATAAGGAAAGTTTACTAGGAATGTTTAAATTCAAACCAAACCAACCTCCCGATTTTAATGACGATCTCCCAACATTCTACTGGGTCTATCCGGTCTTCACATACATTTTCTCGATAGTGGTATATTATTTCCTAACCGATTTTACTAATCTTGTATTGAGGACTAGACAAAAATACCTTGCATCCCAAAATTCAATAACAGATAGAACAATCAGATTGGATGGAATTCCCAAGAAATTGTTGGAACGTGAAAAGTTGAAGAAGTTTATTGAAGACTTGGGGATCGGTAAGGTCATGGATGTGAAACTAATCTACAACTGGACTCCATTAGAAGATTTGTTAAAGAAGAGACACAAATTGATGAACAATCTAGAACACACTTATTCATCGATGTATCAAATGGATATTGATATCTACACTCGAAGAGACGTACCGGCTGTCAATCCAATATGGAGCGAGCCTTTAGACAGACCTAAATTATCTGAATTATCCAAAAAATACTCAAGTGAGTTGATAGCCGTTGACGATGAAATCAAGCTCATCCAAGGCAAATTCGATAGCAATCTTTCAACCATTGATGTGAAACAATATCAAGACTTTAAACAAGTTCCATCTGCTTTTATTACAATGGATTCCGTGGCATCAGCGCAAATGGCAGCACAGACAATATTGGATCCAAGAGTATACAAATTAATGGCTAGCTTAGCACCAGCACCCAAAGATATTATTTGGGAGAATTTGAAATTGACATATTCCGAGAGAATGATTAAATCGTACTTTATAACATTCATAATTGTCTTGAGTTATGGTTTCATTATATTCTTGGTTGTGCCCTTGACATCATTGTTGGATTTAAAGACAATCAGCAAGTTCTGGCCCGCATTGGGTGAATTCATTGGGCAATCCAAATGGTTAACCACGTTCGTTACTGGTATCTTGCCACCATTGTTGTTCACGCTTTTGAACGTCCTGTTTCCGTATTTCTACCAGTACTTGTCGCAATCCCAAGGCTATAATTCCAATAGTGATATTGAATTGTCGACATTACTGAAGAATTTCTTCTTTATATTCTTCAACTTGTTTTTGATTTATGTGGCAGCAGGTACATTTTGGGATTATATTTCTTACATCAGTGACACCACCAAAATTCCAGTTCAGTTGGCTACTTCATTAAGAAGAATGGCGTTGTTTTACGTTGATTTGATTCTTTTACAAGGTTTAACCATGTTCCCCGTGAAGTTATTGCAAGTTGGAGACTTCTTCTTACTTAATATCTTGGGGAAATTGTTTTACTTCAAACGATTGATTTTAAGAACACCAAGGGATTATAGAGCATATTATTTTACTCCACAAGTGTTTAATTTTGGAATTAATTTGCCACAACATATTCTTATTTTCATGATTATTTTGATTTACTCGGTTGTCTCGACTAAGATAGTCACATGTGGGTTGGTTTATTTCGTATTTGGGTTGTTTGTTTACAAATATCAGTTGGTTTATAACTTTGTTCATCCTCCTCATTCCACTGGTAAGGTTTGGCCCATGATAGTTAGACGAGTTATATTGGGTTTAATCATTTTCCAACTATTCATGGTGGGTACTTTGGCGTTGGAAAGTGCCATCATGTTATCTCTCTTGTGTTCTCCATTGATTTTTGTTTCAGGATTAGTGTTGTGGAATTTTGAAAAATACTACGTTCCGTTGAACACCTTTATTGCCTTGAGAGCAATTTTGAATCCCTATGACTTTGATAAAGTGTTCGATGACGACCAACTGTTTAGCTCCAACAACAACAGTGGATCCGATTCTTCAGTTATCTTGGATGAGTTGGATGACGACAACGAAGAAGACGAAGATCGCCCTATTGACGAAAGCTCATACTTGTTGGGTGCTGGAAACCATGGATCTACAAATAATAAGAAACCGAAAGCTCATGATGAAAATTTGAGTACTTCAGAACGTACAATCTCAAGAAGAAAATCGACATTAGATGAAGAAAGAGAACAATTTACTGATTATACCTACCCAGGTTTGTTTGATCCTTTAGATGGTCCATGGATTGGATTCACCGGGAATTTTGTTTCGATGATTGAATACAAACCTCAATTGCAACAAGTGTTGGAAGAAGGTAGAAATAATGACGAAATTGCAATTGTTGATATCAATGAGCAGGACTTGGTTGTTAACAAGAAATTGAACGTTAGTGAATGGGAATAATAAGCCTAAGTATATAATGTGAGTACATATATATATATATGTATATTAATAGTAAAACAATAGAATAATTAATTTATATTACGTCGAATTACACGAGAATTAAATCTGAAACACACTATAGTGCCAAATAAATTCCGACACCCAAAATGATCTACAGAAAATGCACAATAACGAAAGTAACTGTATATATTATTAAAAATAAAATGCCAAATAACAAAAAAATAAAAGATATCACCAATAAACAAGAATAATAATAAGTAAGGAATTGAAAGGTTTAAGAAATTTTTTTTTTTTAAAACAAAGCCACAAGAAGTTTGAATTTAGATGCAAAAAGACAAAATACAACTTGAAACAACAACAAGGACAAAGAACACAGAGACAACACAGTTCTTCTAAATGTTTTTAATCACGAGTCAACTGATATACCCAGTATTTGTGTTTTTTAAATCCCGTTTGGATTTTTTTTTGGGAATCTTGGATTTAACTTGATTCTTCTTTCGAATTAATGAAACTTCATTAAGCTTTTGTTGTCTCAAGAATTTATCAGTGACGTAATCGGGTTTTTCAGGATTATAATCACATTCCAATCCAAATTTAGCACAACCGCCACAAACAGGAGCAACTTCATCACATTTCAAATGTTTGATTCTGCATATCCAACACCCTTTTTTGGATCGTGGTAATAGTCTTCTCCTAGTGTGTTTTTTCTTCACAGGAGTAATATTATCTGTATCGTCACTGGATTCTGTTTCCGTCTTTGTCGAATCGGAAGATGATTTGCTTGTAACTCTTTTAGCCTTTGGGGCAGTTAGTGCTCTAGATTTCTTGGGAGGCTTCCGAAGTTTGGGCTGATCGAGTTGGGAAGATGTTGGAATTGTAGAATCTGATTTATGACGGAAAACATTCATAACTGGTAACCCATGGTGAGAGCCATGCGATGATGTAGATGATGCAATTGAAACTGATCTTAACCCGGTATTCCCCATGGGCCCAGTACCAATAACTGGAAGTGGTTGGGCAAAGCCAGAAATATGATTCTCATCTTCTTCTTCTTCAATATCATCATCTTCGATTTCATTGTCGGTCCCTTCCAGTTTAATATTGGAAAAGCTAGCTTTGTTCTTTAACCGAGGAGATACCACTCTAATTGGTGGTGGAGAAATGTTTTCCAGTTCGGTTGGAGTAGATAAAGAGTGAGCCAAACTTGCTTGCAAGTTTTTTCTTGATGAAGTATTCAATCGTGATAATGATGATTTTTTTATAATCTTGTGACGTGTAGTGGAAGCAGCCGAAGAATGTTGAAGATGGCTCTGTTGCAGGCTGTAGTAGTGTGGGGTTGTTGGTGCAATTGGAGATTTCAGCTTATTGCCCATAGCAGAAGACGGTCTGTAAAGAGTTGTATCATCCAACACATTACTATAATTTGAAACATCAGAAAGTACCGCAGAAGGTGGTTCACTCAAATGGGAAGGGGTGTGTGGGAACTCATGCATTTGCGTATGTTGAGGATTTGTAGGAATAGTATCATGATATTGATTTGGGTTTGGTTGCAAAGTGGACGAATATGGTAGACTCATACCTTGTTGGCTGTAGTCGCCAATGGAATCAAAAGATGCATTGCTAAACTCCATATCTTGATTAATTATCAAATCAGTAGACTGGTTTTGTAGACTGTATAAGAAGGTGGTGGTCTCAGCGGGGGCAGAACCAGTAGTTAGCCTGCCGTACTCTGGGTGTAGCGGTATTGGTTGCAGATGCGACATTGGTTGATGAGAATCTAAATTGGGCAAAGAGCTTGCAGAATTAGCAGCGTGTGGGTTGACAAAAACCGAGTATGGATGTTGAGTGTTTGAAGGAAATTCATTAACGTACTCGTTGTAGAATACTGGTTGTGGCAATGGCTGACTATGTGTTTCTAGCTGCTGATGGTGCTGTGGTGTTGATGTATGTTGTTGGTGTTGTTGTTGGGGTGTTGTCATGTGGGGTGGCGGTGGCAATTGTTGTTGTTGGAGTTGAGGTGGAGGAGGTGGTGGTGGTTGTAAATTTTGGGGTGGTTCTAAATTCTGATAGGGAGACCTTTGATTCACGCATATTGCTGGTGGACGTGGTAGATTGAATGACGTATTGGAGCTATTGTCAAATTGAAAAAATTGATCTATTGGCGTCGCGGTGTAATTAGTTTGATAAGCCTGTTGCTGATGTTGGTTGTGTTGTTGTTGCAACATTTGGAAATGATGGATTTGCTGTTGTTGGAATTGCAAATTCTGAAGGTAATTTGTCGATGTGGCTGGTGATGATGTGCTAACCATTGATGTATTCAACTTGATTGTGTCTTCTCCGTACGGTGAGTTGGGTGGTGAAGAAGTAGAATCAGGGGTAACCATATGTGTAATCATTTAAGTTTCAACTATTTTATATATAACCGGGTTTAGGAAAGGAATTGACAAGGGTAAAATTATGGGGTTGTTTAACGAACGGAAGGGTTTTCTTTTTCAGATAGATAGTAAGTTGGATGGGATAAGCGAGTGACTGAAGTTTCTAATATCTATTGAATGGTTGAGTTGTGGGAATAAAAATTTATGTGTGCGTGGTGATGACGATAATACCTGTAGTAAAATAAAACGAAGGACTGCCACAAGTGTGAAAACTATGGGAGGGAGGTAATTATCCTAACAAATCAATTTGATTGGGTTTCTTTTGGAGGGGGGGGAAGATCTAACTGACCACTAACTGAAACAAACTTGTATGGTATGATGATACACTGTTAATAAGAATAGACTGACACAGTGTGTTTAAATTTATGCCGTACAAATATGACGATGCTGAGGTAGTGCTCAGTGTTCAAAAGTTCACAAAACCAATTCAAGGGTCCTATTTGGAAAGTCGTGTTGTTGTGGTAAAAAAAACAATATTTTTTATAAATTACCGTTGATACTTGAGCTTCTGTTTTTATATGGGAATTAGGACCTTAAAAACAACAAACTATGGATGCTAATTTTGACTTTATAGGTACGTGGTATGAGATAGACAAGTAAGTAGTACTAGTACTTATCAGTTGGAAACCAAACAATGACGTGTAAAATTGGTTATGTCTGGATTTCTTGGTTACACAAAAATGCGTCTTTTTTTCAATCAATGTCCAAAAGTGCCAAATAACAACGCCTAGATTCTTTGTTATTCTGAATTATAAACAGATAACGACAAGGAAAGGCAGTTAATAGATGATAAGAAAACGAATGGACAGTTGTATTTGAATCAAACAAAAAAAAAACTGCAATTGGTGTTGGTAGACAAGGGTTTTTCTTTCTTTCTCTTAAAACTTCGGCTTTGGTTTAAATTTTATTTTTTTTTCCTTACTTACTTGGGGAATGTTTGTAGCCAGGAAATGAATAGAAAACAAAAAAAAAACAAAAACTAGGTCACACTGAATGTTGAGTGTTGATGATAGTAGCAGGTATGTTGGATGCTGAATTTGTGTCGATTATGGAAATAAACAGCAGCTGATGACTTCAATAATTATGGGGGGAAAAAGCTGATGAGATTGATTTTTTCTTCTTTTTCGGGAATCTCTGAATATTAAACTCCTATGAAAAATGAAATAAAAAAAAACCAAAAATGCAAATCTTCAAAGATTATATATTCTCTTCTGTTTTATCTTTTGCTAGTTCAAGTGAAAAAAGGGGAGATTTGGGAATAACGTTTTAGTCTGTATGAATAATGGGAACTAAAATGGAAAATTTAAACAATACTGATAGACCAATTGTACCACAAAAACGGTGCGAGGTTTGTATATTGATGAAAAATAAAAAAAAATGTTAAAAAAGTCAAAGGGACTGGTGGTGGGCTTTGAATGGATAACAGCCAGGTGAGTTTCTAGTCCAGACAACTGAGGATTGTTGTGATACAGGGAACGGACTAAAGTTGGACTCGTGGGTGCCTAGTTGTGGATTGTACTTCTTGGACTATTATTGGTAAGGAAGGACAAAACACAATATATTGTAGCTTTTTAGTGCGCTAGAAAAGAAACAAGGAACCTTTTAGTGTGTGAGTGTAATGAGTGTAAAGATAAAGATAATGATTTGGGTGATTTGAGCTATGTCCCAGTGTTGTATTTTTGCTCCCAAGAAGAACAGAATAAGGATGATAATCCTAAGTACTTGGTGAATAGGCTAACAGATACCTCCAACAGGAATTGAAGAAAGATGAAGTCGTATAAAACGAAAAGGTGTAGGGAGTAAAAAAAAAATTAGAGGACAAGGGAATAAAAAAGCGGGACAGATGAGGTCAACTTATATACAAATTATTTTAAAACATAAGGTGTTTTTTTTTTTTATTTTTGGGCCTACTTATCAAACAGGAAAATAGAAAAGCGAAGGAAATAGAATGTGGATGGGCTATTACTACATGTATGATGTAGGGAAAACCCTCAATCCTCAAATTCTTGTGCTTCTTGTGGTTCTTGTGGGAAATTAATAATATTTTTTGCTTTTTTTTTTTATTTTAGATACTTTCGGTTTCTTTGTGTAAAATTGTTTGGGTCTACATTTGGCAATTTCAGAAAATATAAAAAAAAAAGGTTGGCTTGTTTAGTTGCATACATTCTACTACCCTTTTTACATGTGCTACATAGATATTTTTAGATTCTGCATACTCCCAAAGTAATAAAAGACAAAAAAAAATTTAGGCATAGGAAAAATAGGAAAAATAGGACAAATAACAAAATAGGTTTGTAGTAGGACAAATAATTGGGACAAGTGAATGGACAAATAATTGGACAGAAAGTTTTTTAGTACAAGTATTTTATTTTTGTCCTTTTTGTTTGGTGGAGGGGGAATTACTTTGTTCACGTTGAGTGTCAATTCTATCAAAAGGGTGCGCCGTGGGTCCGTGAACCTGCTTCGCTTTACATAGTTTCACCTTGAAATGTATTTTGCTCTACAACGCCATAAAAGATGTCATTGTTGTGTCTTGACATGATCTCTCTCTCTCTCTCTCTCGCTGTCTGTCGTTCCTATTTTTCCCCCAGTAAGAAATTTTTTTTTTTTCTATGGAAGAAGGTACGAATGGAACATGAGACAGAAAACAATTTCTGGTAAATGTATATAGCCTATTGTGATTCCAATATTCCCCCCTTTGTGCGTCATGCATTATGGGTATTTGGTTGTCCCTCCCGTTGCCTGAACTGTCGGGCGCCCTCTGCCATTTTGTGGACCTAAATCTTCCCACTTTTAAGTCGTCCTACGTATGGGAATTTTTATGTCCTGCTTATTCAGTGCTTTGTTTACGTTAGAGCATTAGCCGAAAATACAATAACCCAAATAATTTTTTTTTTTTAACTTACTTAACTTCAAAAGTGGGAAAACAAAAAAAAAAAAGAAAAGAAAAAACCGGACCACGTCTTCTGGTGATTCTTGATTGTATCCACAGTGACTCAAGTGGTTTCCCTGTTTACTGGTTGTAGTAAATGCAGATATGTCCATAAACTTTTTTGTTGTTGTTTTGTTTTCTATCTTGTCTGTGGATCAAAAGAGAGTTATATACTTTTGTGAGTCTATTACACGTATTCTTTTTCCAACCTTCTCCTCAGACCAAGAAACAAGCAGACAATCTTCATAACCAATCTAGGTGTTCAATCTACAAGCTAGGAAATAAAATCCCATTATAGGGGGCGGGCAAAGACACTACCAACGAAGGGGGTGTATTTTCAACAATCCACATAGCATTAAAAATTTTAACTGCAAAAATTAAATGAGACAAAACCAGAGAGTGTGAAAGAGGCATACAATCGCAACCACAATAATAACAAAAATTATGGGCAGCTCCTCACATGATTTAATAACCTATCTCGCATATTTCAACCATGAATAGCCCTCATAACGCGTTTGTCTTTGACTTTGTCTCTCTGGGCTTTTTAAACAATGAATAATATCAACCACTCATTATTCTCAAATTTTTCAAATTTTTCAACAAACTCTAACTGAGGTTGTGGTTCATTGTTCTCCAAACCACATTGTGTTGATTTCCGATAGTGCTGTGATTATTGATTATATGTAATTAAAAGATAAACGTATACGGGTATGAATGGCCCCAAAACGCCGTGGCCTCTCTTGATTCGTGATAACAGGTCCTTTATTATCGGATAATTAATTAATCCACCGACAATAAAAACACGCGGTTATGTCCCTCAGGCTTTATCGGACAAATAAATACTTCTATCTCCGATTCTAGATGTAGTTTGAACCGCCCAAACAAACCAATTTCGTTGTATTGTTTTTTGGGGCGTGGAGGTCCTGTTTGCAAAAAAAAAAAAAAAAAAAAAAAAAAAGAAAAACTCAGTTGTTTTGTAACGTCAGGAGGAGATACAGCATACAGTGTAAATCCAGGCGGTACTGTTGTGGTATTCAACTTCCACGATAACTCCCAAAATATCCGCTTTTGTGGTTTTTCCATATCAACCATTAGTTCTGTGTCTTGTTGTTTTGTACTTTAGGACCATTTTTCTTTGGCAGTTTAATTGGGTTGTAAATAGTCAAGTTTTTTTTTTTCTTTATTCTCTTCAGCTCTTTGGTGTCAGTGATGCTTTTTCTGTGTTACAAACCACAGATTGTTGGTATTTTTACTTGAGTCGTGGTATTTTAACTTATTTTCCAGTCCCTACATCATTCAGCAGTATGTGACGTGACTAAGCGAAAGTCAGGTACGAACTAAAGCTAAAAATAACTGATACAACATCCAAAAATAATACAAAGGGTAAATCCCATACGTGAATAATTTCCAAGTATTTTTTTTATTTTTTTGCTTCTACCTAGCTGAGCAAATTAATTATTCTAGAAGTAACGTCAATCGTTTTATGGCTATACGTGAGTATACATTTGGTGATTTATTATTCATTTCTGTAAGTAAATGCATCATGTGTAAAACTGATTCTTGGATGTCACAAAGCACGTCAATGCATAAAATCTCTATTTGTGCAATGTCATAAAATTGTTGTCCTCAAGGTGCATGTATGTCCATAATATGTTTTTCTTGTTTTCGACAACGTTGGCAACAATCCAAAGACAGAAATACTCCACTCCCAACAATTGAGATCTTAACAGAGGATGTCCAAATTTTTGCCATAGCAACCGTATTGGCAAAAAAAAAAATAAGAACTAGTCACCAAATGGATTGAAATACGTACTTCAAATTTAATCATGCCTTTTAGTGGTTAAGATCTTGTTTGTTTTAAATTTTTTTTTTTTTTGAATCGTCAAAAATTATATATGTTTGTAATTGATTTTCATTTTTTCAAATAATAATGTCAACAATAATATGAATCCCGTAGATCATATAAAGTCGATATTTCCGGCGTATTGTTATTTTGGTATCTTGTGATTGAAGGTTAACAAAAAAATAGTTGAGATTTTCAAAATAAAAAAAACACACACACAAAAGATACGTTTTATATCGCCAAGTGCTTCGTCCACTTGCATCAACAGACATGTCCAACTCCAGTTATTGTTAAACCATGAGATATAACAAGCAATCTTGCAATGCCTAATGACAATTAGCACCAACATGAGGAGTTGACAATGCTTCTGCGATTGGAATTAAGAGTAGGGGATGGGGGATGGAGGGACACGCAATTTGGCAATTTTTGGGGAAATGAAAAGCAAAAGATGGAAAAAGTTTGTTTTTTCCCTATCCGCTGCGCCGCCAAAGATCTGTGCTAAAATAGCCTAAAACCTAGACCTTTTTTTTCCGGTTCTATTTCACCCGGAATATTGTCTGCCGAAATTGTGAATTGTAAATTGTAATTAAGCCATACTCAATCTTTTTATTACTTTCTTGGTTACACTCATTGGTGGCAAAAATTTGCAGCTTCTGATCAGATCCTCTTTTGCTGTCTCTTTATTTTTGCGTTGTCAGGTAGAACCTACATATTGGTTGTTAATTACTACTTAGATAAAATAGACTTCAAAATTTTTTTTTTTTTTATTTCCAGGGGCAAGGCACCGACAACGGTTTTATCAAAATTGCTTTTTGTTTTTGTGGTGTCTCAAAATTGTCTGTGTCACAAAGTTTGCAATATTACAAATGTGTATTTATTTTGCGACTTTGCCAAACCTTCGTTGTCCTGCAAAATAATGGTATGATTTTTTTTTTTTGAAGACCACTGTCTACTTGCGCTCTTTTTTTTTTTTTGAGGCTTGCCCCTTGTTTATTTTACTTTGAGGAAATGTAGTGGTTAGAATCCACAAGTATTTAGTTGAGTGTGGTATGTATTCGTATTAAAAATGTCTGCATAAACTCGCAATGTCGAAAAAAAACCTGGCTGATCCGGAATTTTGATTTCCAAAAAAAAAAAAAAAAATTATATATCATGAAATCAACAGCATATATACGCCATATGGTCGTTAATTTGAGTGATTAGAAAAACGGGGAACGTGTGATATTCAAAGAAACATGCAATTTTCAACCGTTATGTTGTTGCAGGACTGATCTGCTTTGTGTTACAGGTAGTTCTCTTTGTTTAAATTATTTTGTTTTGGTTTTTGAAGACTGTTTTTTTTTTTGCAATTTTTTTGAAAGGAAATGCATATAAGGTTAAATAAAAGACAAACTACCCGCCCCAGCTAGTACCTCGGAATCCACAAAAGACAATAAACAATTAGACACAACTCAATTTATCTTGTATTTAGCGCGCCCATTGTTTTTATAATTATTTGTCTTATTTTTGTACGGCATTTCTTTCCTAAATCTTGCACCAGAAAGATATATAGACATTCACAGATACACCCACGGACACAGGCACTGCTGAGAAAGATATGCCACTCTAAGTTTAGACACAGGAACCTGCTTCATCTTTCATTATCTTGAATGCGGATCGAAATGCCGTTTTATTGTCCTCCCTCTATTATTTAACGCTTTGGCACCACCACCACAGTTATTTGGTTCCCCCAATCATTGCTCTCTTCTTCCCCCCACTTCATGTCATCTTCTGCCATCCAGGAAAACTTATCCGAATTGGCGTTGTTTCTTTTTGTATGTGAAAATGTCACCAAGACTCTCCACGTCATTTAGATTGCGCATTCGGTTTTGCTATTCTTAGTATCCACATGATTACTCTTTTATTCACAGTGCACAAAATATTTGTTGAAGAATTTTAAAGGGAATATAATAACTAAAAGATGGTGTTATTTTTATCACACTCATTATTATTGTTTTATGGTCTTGATAATTACTTCAAAAAATAAATAAAAAATATAAATCCCTTTTGCAATAGTAATGTAAATCCCCCTAAAATTTAATTTGCGTTAATGCTGCTGATTTCTAGAAATTGATGGTGCCAGATCACTTACGAGGTTTGATCTGTTACCGGCAATGGGTTTTTCCGAACCCATCGTTCTGCAATTATCGTACGTTGTGACGAGAATAAATGTAGCTTTGTTCAATGAATTGGCTACCTATCAACACAAAGAAGATACAATAAAGAAAATATTCGTAATCCAATAACCCTTTGTATCCCCAGTTTCAACTTTTCGCAAAATAATTTAACATTTATTTGGTAATCCAAACTATTCTATAAAATTTTCATTAATGACTCAACATAGCGCTGCATTAGCCCGCATTGCTGTTATCCTATCAATTGATGAACGGTGGGGGGAAAGAAAAGAAGGGGCAAAGGAGGGGATTGTAAGAAAAATCCCTATTTGAATCATTTGTGGGGAAAACATGGACTTTTTTACATGGACTTTTTTTTTTGAGGCTCATCTATGCTTGTTCACAGGATATCTATACCAATTCGAGAGCAATTATTTTTGTAACCGCCAAGTAGTATCATTTGTGTCAAATTCTCCATTGAAACCACGTTCAAAGAGCGCCATTACATACACACAAGCAAGCAAAATTGCTTAAGAAAAATAGCCGAAAATTTTATGTAGAAATGTAGACAAAAATGGGAATCAGGCGGAAAAATAATAGTAATAATAAAATACCGTTTACTATTTCAGGTTAAAGACTACATCATCAATATACCTTGAGGTTCTAGATGCGTTGCTGTATCTGACGCATGTGGATCGTGTGTGCAATACGAACTAAACACAGCAACTATGACTACCAGTAAAGTTGGAGACGCCTGAGCAGCAGGGTATAGAGTTGTCCTTGTTTATGACATGATTCTTTTTTTCCCCATTGTGGATAATTGACAAAATAACAATATAACGATATTATAACCACATATTTGTTTGTGTACGTCATTGTAAGTTTGTGCATAATATTGATGATTGAGGGTATTTGTGTGGTGCTCTGCAAATGTGTACCTTGAAGATGATGAGTACATTGTTCATGAGTACATTGTTCAGTTCTTGAATTATCTGGCACTTTTGCACGCCCAGAGATATTTGCGATGAGCTTCCCTCTCGTTCTCACACTCTCATCTCCAAAGTTAAAAAAAAAAAATTTTTTTTTTTTTCTGGCAACATTGTTGTTCTTCTTTTTCCTCTTCTTTCTTTCTTCAATACATATTTTCACTTCCGGAGTACCAGCAAGACTAATTTACTTCTATTTAGTTAAGCACAAATGGCTGGAAGGAGATTGATGAAAACATATTTTCCATCTTTAAATCCAAATCGTTTGTAAAATTTTATCACCATTACATGACTTGGTTCGCTTGATGGATACATTTTTCCTTTTGGTTGTAAGATCTTCTGCATTATTTCAACAATCAAGTACATAGAGATAATATGTATTTCTCTAAAATAAATATATTAACTGTAACCCTGAATTATTGAATATGTGAAGGTTTGAAGTTTTGGAGGATAATAATTTGTGCTTGCTGTTCTGGCATTGTTGTTGGAACATGTACAGATAATAATAGAGAAACATCCGCGATATTATAATAATCGTTCCAATTTGTTCTTCAAGCATGCGCATAATATATAAGACATTCCCCCATTATTATCCTACTTGGAGTAATAATGCAACATGCGTTTCATTTTGTTCTCTGGTCCCGTTCTCGATGGCACCAGGGTCTCCTGAAGCGAAAGCAAGGGTTGATGATGTTGAGAAAATCATTGCGATGGAAATAAATTTCCACTGTCTCTGTTTTTGTACGTCGTTATACTGGATCGCTAGTAAGTTGGTGTGGGCCAATGACTAGAAAGGTCGATTGTCTATTTCAAGCTTGTCTATTTTTGGAAATTGATTTTCCTAAAACAGTTAACGCGTTTTTGGAGGCAAGTTTGCACGACCAAAGCAAAAAAAAAAAAGAAACACGCACAAAATAAAAATAATAAAACTCGTATCTGGTGAGCAGGGACACGACCATCCTCCCCCATTACAACCAAGAATCTTCCAAACGAGAAAATATTATACCGAGTCATGCTCAACATTTGGTCTTACCAATATGAGGAAGTAATAGAAGAAGAAGCAAGATTGAAAGGGTTGAAGTGGGGTGGGAGAGAAGAACAAAATCATGCAAAGAAGACTCAGAATGACTGCAAACGATGAAGTTGATAGAGGGGATATTTACTCTCCAATGTAATAATTCCTATCTCAAACAGCTTTCTCTCAGTCTCTCCCTTTCTCTCTTTTGTTATTTTTAGCAAGTATTATTATTGGCTATCAAATTTCATCAAGAGAAGCACATGATGAAAATAATTTAATAATACGCAAGAACAACACCACAGCAATTGGGGATTCCATGTTGATAATTTAGACTTGCGCAAAAATTCCACGTAGTTGTTAGTCGTTCTTTTTCTTTTCTTCTTTGCACTATCTTACTTTTCGAAAAGCCAGTTGCTGCCTCTTTGTTATTGCTGCACATCTGCCATTTCAACACAACCCAAAAAGAATCCGATTCGCTGCGTCTCGTGTCTTTCAGTATCAACAAATCATTACACGAACACAAACAAATTTTTTCTTTGTAACTGTTCTGCCAAAAGTTTTTTTTTGTTTTGGCTTTGAATTTTTTTTTTTTTTTTTGCTTCATTGATATACCCATATTCAGTTCATACAATCTGACTAACAACAACAACAACAACTCGGAAGCATACAACGGTAGCAATAACAACAACCACGTACACAGCCACCATCATCTTCACAATCCACTACTACATCTCCAAGATCACCGTTCCAGCTTAACTCATCTTCATACTTTCCATTCAATGTCGAAAACAAAACAAGCCCCGGGTTCGTCGACAGCCGTGCTCGAAAACTTACCCATCCGTTCCTTAACAATTTCACAACCCAAATCCAAAGATGAAGTGTCTTCTGACTTGAAATGTAATGTCATATTGGTTACCAAATTCCCTTTCCAAGCTGAAAGCGAAAATGAATTGACTGTCAAAAAAGGAGACATTTTGAAATTATTGGACAGGTTGACCAATGGTTGGCTCTTGGTGAAATTCATTGATAGAGTTCAGTCTCCAGGACTCATTCCTGCCACCTATGTTGACATAGCTGTGAATGACTCCGTTAACCCCATTACCTTGAACTGGTTACAAGGAATGCAACTTGACGATAAGAATATCGTCCACGAATTAAACTATTTGGACTTGCAGTTTAATAAAGTCGAATCAAAGTTTATGACGATAAACAACAAGCCGTATCCAATACAAGCGTCTATCTCGAACTTTTTGTTGTACAACGAACGATATTGGTATAGATTGGATGTTGAGTATTCTGACAAATCCAAATCTTACGTCTGCCGATACTATCAGGATTTTTATAACTTACATATCAAATTGTTGGACTTGATGGATAAGATCGAAAGGAATTCAGAGATTGATTCTAAGAATTTGAAATTGCCGAAACTACCTGAACCTATTCCAACAACCAAGAGTAATGACGATGGAGAATTGATTACATTGTTATTGAAAAGGTGTAATGACTTGAATGTTTATATAAACAAACTAATGTTGAACAAGTATTACCAAACTTCCATGGAGTTGGTTGATTGGTTAGAGTTGGAAGATCTTCCAGGGTTTACCGTAAATGATGCTTCAGAAGTGGGAAATTTAAGCAACGATGAAATCAATGAAAAAATATTACCTGGTTCAATTAACGTGGTCAAGGATTACGAAGACAAGTTGTATGAACTCGAGCAATTTGAAAAGCAAAAGGAAATTGAACAGTTCAAGCAAGAGAAATTACCTGAAAGAACCAAATCAAAGAATATCTACAACAACTACCAGCAAGCTGTTCAGGCCATGGCACATGCAAATTCCATGCGCAAAGGTTCGGTGACATCAACTAGATCGTCAACATCTCCCACTACTGCGCATACCAGTTTAATAGGCAACAACCATAACAACAACAACAACACCACCACCGCCACCACCTCCTCCTCCGCCAACATCACCCAAACTACCAATGAGTCGTCCCCTCCATCATCATTGCCATCTCCCAAGAATATTTCACGAGAGAGGATGTCCGACCCAAACTACATTTTAGGTTCGCCTACATTCGGTAAACAAAAGTCCAATGGTCCAGGTTATCCAGTTTTCCAGTCATCTCAAACACCACCATTACCACAATTGAGTTCCCCCAAATTGATCAATACAACCATGTCATCTCCAAAGCTCAACTACAATCCCAAACCAGGGTTTTCACCAAGAGTTAAACTTGTGAGTCGGTTTAGTTCTCCTAGTGGGAATTCGGCGTCTCCTAAGGTCTCTCCATTGTCTCAACAACAACTGGCTTTCCCAACTGTTAATGGTCAAGCTTCTTCTTCAGGTCAGGCACCTCCTACGGGTACATCAATCCATAACAAACACCTCTTTATAAAGTGTAA
The DNA here is from genome assembly GCA_030557105.1 of Candida frijolesensis. Lineage (NCBI taxonomy): Eukaryota > Fungi > Ascomycota > Pichiomycetes > Serinales > Debaryomycetaceae > Candida > Candida frijolesensis. The sequence goes on along the minus strand of JAKTVH010000375.1, from coordinate 34,465 downwards.
GATTGTGGATAGTAGTGGAGATATAATAGCGATAAAATTGGAAAAATCCCATATTAAATCGGTTGAAGATTTGAAGAGTTTAATACGGCAAAAACTTAACTACAGGTATATGTATATTAAATTGCCGAATTTGAACAATTTTGAGAACATTGACATTGTGAATTTCAACATTACTGAGTTCTTGAGGTTTAATGATAAGGTGTATTTGAAGATAGTTTGAGTTTGCGTTAATGATGATTATGTGTTTATTATGAGTTTTTACTTTGTATTATTTTGTTTGTAATAGTAAATATAATGTTATTTTGTAACAATTTAGATGCAAATTTCATCCAAAAAAAAAAAATCAAAACAAACAAACAAACAAACTAATTAGAACAAAGTACTATAGACTAATTGTCAACTTGATTGTAATATCTCCCATATGAATTAAATCAAACAGATATGCAAAACATAGTCCCATGAGTACTCACAATGAGAGGTACGGCATCAAAACACCGTAATGAAATTGGTGGAAATTGGTGAATACAGAAACCCAACAAGTATGTGTATAAGTTTTACAATTTTTTTTGGATGACGGTACACGACAGCTTTGCACCCTGTCAATATGTGCAGACTACACAATTGAACCGACAGTGACATCATATAGCTTTTTGAAAGATTTACTCAACCACAACTATAACATCAGTGGATCTTTCTAAAAGAGCAATCGACAGACACCGAATAGAATAGATTTGCCAAGATAGGTGACAATAAAACAAATATACAAAAGGATTTGCAACAAGGAACTAAAAAGCAAACACTAAAAACTAACTGTGCCATGCACTGGAAAATATAAACAACTAGCTAACCCTTTGTTAACTAGTAGTTCTGTTACTAAAAATGTGGCTTGAAAGTAACCTCGGATGGAATTGTTCCAAAGGAAATTAATTGGATACATAAGGAATTTTCTAGTATTTCCCTTTTTTTTTTTTTTTTATTTCCGTAGCAGCGAAATTAGTCAAGAGAAGGCGGGAAAAAAAAAACTAAAGTTGCAAATCGTTGATATTTTTGTGTACTGTGCATTACATTCCGGTTTATTGCCGGTCGATGAGGGTTAAGATGGCCATCAAGGGCGGGCTTTTGATAAAAATAAATATCTCTCCTCACAGTAAGATGTGGATGTAAGGGAAATTCTATTTTGAAACATGTCCGCATAATCGTATTGCTCTTTTCGCAGAGGTAGATGGAAAGGAGAAAGGTGCGGTCAAATGGGAAAACATGAAAAGGGGGTGTTGGAGATTCAAAAATGGAAAAATCATGAAACAGGGCTATGAAGCATACAGCTGGTATTCAGGGAAGTTACAAACGTTTAATAAAGTATATTCCCCTTCCCAAAAGTAACCATATGCGCAAGTTAATCTTTTTGTTTAAAAAGTTAATATTATAACTCCTGGGGTAACGAAAGAACAATAGCGAAGCTTTCTTATTACAAAACCTTTGAAACAAAACTATACTTAGAAAGGAAGTAAACGAAGAGTATCACAAGCAGTGGGACATTTGGAAAGTTGCGAAAGGATAAACCTGTAAAGCAGAAACGGGGATAACAGATAATAAGGATCAACGGAGTTATACGACTTTCAGTTGAAATTCGGTTTGTTGCGGAACATCGGTGGTGCACGTGAAGCCACACTATCGGAAAATTATTTTTTATTTTTTTTTGCGAATTGAGCACAAAGAAAAAAAGATTTTCAACCTCAACACACTACAGAGAGTAGAAAACAGAAACATTTGTCGAGTTATCTTTTTTTGCTGGCAGGTAGGAAGCCACGGATATTTCGTTTGGGGGGAAGGAAGTATCGGAGTTTGGCTTATGTAGATAAACTTGCCGCGCAATCTTTAATTTTTTGACCCACTGGAGCTCACAACTACGAAATTAGGTTGGGAGCCATTCTTGCAAGTGAAATTTGTAAATTTTGTTCTGGAAGCTTATCTCAACCCAATTTCACCAAGCGTATATTATATATTATATACATGAAAACTAAAAATATTATATTGGACTCTACTTTTAGACGCATGATATTCGTCCTATTCCGGAAAGTTAACGAACGTTTGTTTTGATTTTTTCAGTGGTCCGCCTTTGAGTTGTTGGTCCCAAGGGCAGAAGTGGTGCGATTTGGTTGGTCAGCTTGGTTTTGTGCCCCCCCAACGATAATGCAAAAACCCTCTAGGTGCATAAGCAAGTTCTATAGCGCAAGGATGTATGTTTACTTAAATAGCAACAACAACAACAAGAACAATAACAACTACGGGTAATCCCACTATAATATTTTTGCAATTTCGCCATGACACACGTACCATTGCTATTATGTTGACTATATTGGAATTTATGTTTTAGACTCAAGGTTTTCAAAAAATACGCAGAAATTTAGATAGGGCCTTCTGAAATTGGACAATGAGTCTCTTGACTTGGACATCCGACGACGTCATACTTACAGAAACAGTTAGCTGAGGTTGTTCCCGGTTATGACAAATGGTTTTAACTGTTTGTTTAGGTTTTTTGGGTTTTTAGTTTGGGATTTGTTTACATTTACTGTATTTAATGCAGAACTTACAAAAACCTGGTTTCTTCTTTATCATGTGTGCTTATTCGATTTTCTGTCAATCTTTAAAGATTTGTGGGACAGAATAAGTAAGAAAAAGTATCGAAAGATTCAAAAGATTTACGGCAACGTTAGATCAACCTGAAACAAGTGGAGTTACATATAAAAATACCCAAGAATCGCCAATTGTGCTTTTCTTTTTGCTTTTTTTTTTTTCTGTTTTTGTTTTTGGGTTCTTACTCTTTATATATCAACCTTCCCCCTTCTTGGCAATCAGTCCTTAAAAAATCACATCGATTTTCAAAATTGTAATTCGATCCTGTTCCTTTTTTATTTACCTTATTTATTTCTTGCGTTGTTTTTTTTTTCTTCTTTCGTTGCATTGGTGCAATTATTCCCAACTATCGTCTCCCGTTCCTCACTCGCCCTTTCCGTTCCTGATTGTTTGTTCGACAAAATCACATTCCTCCATTGCAACATTCTTTCGTCAAGTCCTGTTGTGTAAATATTGTTCCATCGGCTGAGTTCTTTTATTTTGTTTCCATTTTCTTTTTCGTCGTTTTTTTCTTTGCAACTTCCAATAGACAATACAGGTGGTGCTTTGCAGATTATTACATTGGAAAAACCATATATTATATTACATTAAAATAAAGGAGAGAAATCGAAAACACGAAAACTCAAATCTCCCAAGAAGCAAATAACAAATTTCCTATTTGAAAGAAAATCCAATTCACGAAACATCAACAAAGGTTTTCTTAGTAACGAAAGCTTGTTTTTTTTTTTGTTTTGTTTCGTTTCTGGTTCCATTTATTCTTGGACTTACTTTGATAGTTTCCGTCCATACGTTTTTTTTTTTTTTGCTTCGAATTTATTCACCCTATTTACTTGTTTATTTATTTATCAACTTGGCAATTAGTTTGGTTCTATTACTTCACCTACCATGTCAGTCAGTTTATTCAGGTCCAAACAGGCAAGGTCTACCAAGAATCTCAAGAGTTTGACGATCTCAGGTCCGCTAACTTTAGAACAACCAGGACACGTGAAAATCATAACTTCTTCTAGTCCTTCATCACCTCGATCTCCTGCACACATAGACAGCGATGAGCATGTTGTTATCTTGGTTTGTAAATACGATTTCACTGCTGAAAGTGATAACGAATTATCTGTTAAACAGAACCAATTTGTGAAGTTAGTGCATAAGTTAGGCAATGGCTGGGTATTGGTGTGCGACTTGGAAGATAAGTCGATCCAGGGCTTAGTACCTGCCTCGTATTTTGACATAGCCATTAACGATTCCGTGAATCCAATAACTATTACTTGGCTACGGGAAATAGAAGAAGTCAATATCAAAAAGACCAAGATAGAAGCGTTTGACATTGTTGCTATCGATCAAGTGTTTCAAAATTTGAAAGATAAAAATTTCTGGTACAAGGTCCAATTTAAAGTGGATCATGAGTTTGTTTGTGTTGGGAAAACGTACCACGAGTTTTACGATTTGCATTGTAAATTATTAGCATTATATCCAACAGAATTGCCAAAACTACCTCCTCCTGTATTCAGAACAAGCTACCACCATCAACAATCTTCCAAGTTTGATAAAAAATTGATTGAGAAGTTGTACAAATTAGCAAGTGACTTGCAAGAATACATGAAATGTTTACTAAAAGTACCTGATATCCTGATTGAGTCCACTGATTTATACGAATTTGTCCACAACTGTGGCCATGTAACGACAATCCAAGAATCTATATCAAACGAAGAATTGATTGCTAAGATCTGTCCCGTTTCAATAGCGATAGAAAAGTTTAGCACTCATAATTCAATGACTTTTTCAGCAACCGAACCATTACCACCACCAACAGAATCATCAATTGTTGATAAAAATTGTCGAATTTTCCGATTACCTGATCAATGTATTAAATACTCAACCTATATCAACCAGCTTGCTCCAAAACACAATACCCATTCCGAAACCCCAGTCGACAGTTCCAGAAACAGTTCATCGGGTAGTAGTGGCTCAGATGATCCAAATAGTTCACGAAGCAGTGACACCACGGTAGAAGAAGAAAGCTCAGATGATAAAACACTTATAAACAATACCAACGATACTAGCAGAAGCAGTTGCAATAGTTGTCTGTTAAATTCTGAGCCATCAACTACAGAGACAGAGAGTACGTCATTTGATGATAGTTGCAAAAAGGAAGAAAATGAAGAAGTATCACAATCGGTAGCACATCCGGTATTGCAAGAGGTATCACCACCACCAGCAGCCACGACCATCCATCAATCACAAGTTAGAATCAAGTCTCCTAGAATCAATTCACTTCAAAGTGAAAGTGGAGAGAGTATTTTTGATAAACGGATGAGCAATGCCTCGCAACCGAGCACACCAACTACACCAATGACATTACATTCAGAGAACTTTGAAAAGCTATTGAATAGCGTTATAAGTGAATTGGATGAATTTGAATTCACGTCCCAAGGAACCACACTCCCATTAAAACCCAAGCCAAAACCAAAATCGGTATCATCTGATTCTCCAAGGGATGCATGTAATGGACTCATAAAAATCAAAGTTTTCCTCAACAACAAAAACCAAGACATAATTGCTTTGAAGATCAAGCGATCCAATTTGATTTCCTTGGAATATTTGAAGAAGTTGATTAGTTACAAGATGTACAATGATTCTAATTTGTTCCAGCATTTCAATTTACTGGTGCATGAGAGTCAGGAAACGATGAATGATGATGAATTATTGCAACACATTAAGGACAATACCAAAGTCAAATTAAACTTATCTAGAACCAGGGGATAGATTTCTCGTATAGATATCGCATGTACTTTTCAATTCTTTTTAATACAAACCCATTTCTTTATTTATTTGTTTACTTATACTGTTTTCTGATTGTAAATAGGTTTTAGACTTCGCGTGATGTAACACGTGCAAGTACGATTATGTAGTCCAAAGCAGTTTTTGTGTACTGCTACCAAGTTGAATATTTTAACTGCTAGTTAAAAAAAAAAAATATACAGCTGATGAAATTTGTGGGTCACCTTTTTCCAAGGATGTGCCATATTAACCCTTGTATTTATGACACCATTAGAGGCATCGAAAAGCACTTGATGTCGTTGAACACAACCTAAAAGTCGTTTGCTTTTTTTGTTTGTCTAGACTTTCATGGTGCCGAAGTTGTATTTCAGGTTTGTATCCTTGGTAAGAAGAAATTGAAGAAAAGAGTCTGGAAGTGGTTAGAGGCTCTTGTTTTTTTTTTAAAAAAATAAAAGAGCGTACCCGAACTATCACTTCATGTATTCAATAAAGAAAATAACACCAAGGAAAGGTAGATAAGAGTATATAGTTCATTTATCTAGCAATGACTATTATATTGACTACGTCATTAGTTTCATCATCGAGGTGACTATAAAACATATGATGATACTACAAAAATTATATTACAAGGATTCTGTTTCAAAACAGTTTTCTTACCACTCCTTAATGATCCTTTGATTCTTCTTTTTCCTTCTCTCTTTCTCTTCGGTGACAATCTTCTTTTCCTTTTCTTTTTTAAGCCTTGTTAGAGTGGGTGAAGAAGCTGAGACCATTTTGTGAAACAATTGAGTTCCATGTCATTAGCTAGTTCTATTCTTTTCCATTTTTTTTTTTTTGGTTTGGGTTTTGGTTGCGCACGTTTTTTAGGTTTATTTTTTTTGCGGGAGATATTTTTTTTTTTCCTTTTTTTCACCATTTGGGTTATGGGCACATGGGTTATATATAGAAATAGTCTTTACAGATAACAATAGAAATCTCAGAATCTAAAATTTGGGATCTGTTTCATTGTAGCTATTCCAAAGTAACGTCATATAGTTTAAATAGTAAAAAAAAAACAACCACATCATGTGCTTAGGTTTTACTTTTCAAAACCGCACTAAAAAAGCGTGTCTTTGTGGTGTGGGATCTACCTGTTTATCCTTTCTGATTATATTGCCTTGTTCTTGTGCTCGTCGACAAGCAAAAGTGTTTTCAGCGTCGATCTTCGCTACTGCTCATTAATCGACGCTGATTGCTATATTCCAGCTGGCTAGTAATGTTGATCATCACATCATGGAGGCTTCTGACCCTCGGATGCATTAATTTGAGGCGTTATAATAAATTTCATCATTAAACAAACCTAAAACAGTCAATTTTTTTCCCTCTTTCTTCTTGCTGTATTCTGTTTTCTTCCATTTGTGTTCTTAGTTTGATCATCATATTTAGCGAGTTTTACTTAAGTTTAGGGAAATATAAAAATTATTCCAAAACCTCCTCTTTTGCCCATTTTTTTTTAATTTTTCATTTTTGATTTTATTGTGATACGTTACTCCCCCATATCCTTTCAAGTTCGACTTAAAACAAAGATCGACTATTTATTGTTTACTTTTTTTGATTCATCCCTTTCCTTTCTAAGGAGTATTTATAATCAGGACTTAATCCAACTCCAGTTTTTATAATTAGTTTTTTTGTTTTATTTTTCCCACACCGATTGTTACTCTTTGCTGGCTAAAGAGTGAAAAAGAAAAAATATACCACGTCCTATTCCCTCGCTTTCTACCGACCCCCCCACCAACTATTGGTCCCCCCAAAAAAAAGAATCCATTGTAAAGACAAAGACTTTCGTTAACAATGCCACATCCCCCAGACCAAAAATCAACTCTCGTCCAACTGCCAAAACCACACAGACCAATTAGTCTATATGTGACGCCTCCCTTGGATATTGACTGCATCAAAAATACCAAAGGTGTTGATGCAAAACGCGTCGACGAGGAAGAAGAAGATGAAGAGGAGGAAGAGGAAGACGATATAATGGACAAACAATCTTATCAACTGTCCCAGTTGCAATTCACTCCTCCATCATCGTTAAACAATGGGAAGTTCATTCATGTGCAGCCACCAAAGACTCCTCCAAACGCGGACGAGAACTCCACAAACATTTCTACACCACCATACAAATATCTCCAACCACCTTCTAACAAGAGTTTACGATCGCAAGACTTTTCTCCTTCAGAAAGTTTATTACTGTCACCGTCCAAATTATTTAAGAGATTATCGAAGAGATTTTCAAGTAATTCCAAAAGAAACTCACAGATTGGAAATACCGGCCTTCCGAAATCTTTATCCACAAGCACATTAAAAGCAGCCTTAGAACTGCCGTTACAAGAGCCGCAACCACAACCACAACCACAACCACAACCACAACCACAACCACAGTCACCTTCACAACTATCTAATAATTCACAGATATCATCACCAAAACCTACATTGAAATCTCCTTATTTGAAAGCACCATCAAACACACTGGTTGAAAAGGGCCTTCAGAAAAAGACAAATAGCAGACCCGTAAGTTTTTCTCTGATATTGTCACCTAGAAAAGGTCGAACTAAAGTATCGAAACATCAACCACAAAAAACCGAGGAACTTCAAGAACCATTACAGGTTAGTTTACGTGCTCCAACAGAAGTAAAACAAACTCATGTCCCACAAAAGCAACAGGACGAAAAACCACAACAGCTTGAACCACCGAAAGAAGAAAATCATGATACAACAATCTCAAGTATTCAGGATATAACTTCATTTTCGGGATTTTCGCTAGACAAGAAGGAATATTCAACCGACAGTCATACAACGACATCACCACAAAAAAGTACTTTTTCAAACAATACTACTCTTTCATCAAAGGCAACTCATACTTCACCAAATTCATCAAGTCCTTTCTATACCCCATCTCCTTCGTCATCCAATAAAAATAATGCCGATCCAATTAATTCCACCGCACTCAACCTGGGCATAAGTTCTACCAAGAAATCAAAAAGACTGTCTGCATCTACCACCACTACAGAACGTGAAAAAGTTCTTGTATTGAGTATATTTATGAAGGAGCAAGGATCTAAAGAAATCACTAGTATCTCGATCAAGTTGAGAAAAGATAAATTGAAAAATATAAACGAATTGACCAATTTGATTTTGTTCAAATTGATGAATAAAAAGCAAGATTTGAATATAAACCGTGTCAAATTGTTGATATTCTTCAAGGATAAGAATGTGAATCCAATTTTGCTCAAAGATTCGATTGATAAGAAACCAAGATCCATGGACCATGCAGTTGATAAAGAACTTGGTTGTGATAAAGACGATTTATTACTAGACTATGTACAGATGAAGGATAAATTGTATATTAAAGCGTTAGTTTAATACATGTGTGTGTGTGTGTGTGTGTGTGTGTTTTTTTTTTTTCAATTAGAGATAACTCCTAGATTGTAAGTTCAAGAATCATGGGTTTTTGAGATATACCAATTGCCAAGAGTTGACAAGCTTGGCACAATGGGGCGTAACAATTTGAACAAGGAAATTTTACTACATATATAGGTTCACATACAGTTTGGCATACATATATTTATTACAAATACGTAAAAACAACATGGGTATCAACCAATAAGAACAGGGGTATCGATTTTTTTTTTTTTTAGATAAGGGGGTATAAATGAAAGGAAACGTAACAAAATAAACAAAATCATGGCATCATATTAAGACCCAGTTGGTCTTAGCTTTAAGCGTAACAGGAACAACATTGCTAGGGATGCCACCATTAATATCAGCAACAAACAAAAGCACCAAGTACTTTATCAATCCATCACCCATTTTATAGGCATACAAGTGATCACTTCCAGCAAATTCCAAACTTCCATCGGAGGTCATGGTAACGTTCAATCCAGAACCCTTTTGACCTCTCAACATGAAATCCAAAATCGTTAAATAGTACTTATCTTCACTTCCTGGTTGAGTTTCGTAAACGCTATGGGCAAGACTATCATACATGAACGTCGTTGCAGACAGGATGGATTCGTCACCAACATAGTAAAAATGGATGCCGTTGTTTTGGTCGGCACTATATAGAACTTGGTTGTTCAATTGGGAATCACCTGATTCTAAATATAACGTAATATTGGCCTTTATTCCTTTTTGGATCGTTATAGCATTGGTGATGGATAGCAAAAAAGTAATGATAAAGAAAAACAAATACATTTTTGAAAAACTCTGAATGTATTTGGTTGGGACTAGTTATGTGATGAGCCAAGCATACGGCTGTGAAGAGCAATTTGGCAAAGTATTTATATTTTCATCAGAGATGGGGTAAGTATCTGCTATCGTATTGTTGTTTGGTCACTCAGTTTTATCATACAATTTGTAGAATGAAACACTAATCGTGTTCTCCAAAACAATGTAAGTTCCTAGTGAAGTATCATTCGTCGTAATTGTTGGTGGAAATTTTTTTGAAAAAAAACGTAAACACGTAAGATATGGGAATGCTAAAATGAGTTTCATAAATTGGTTAATTTTGTGGGGACTATTGCCAATTAATGCTAATGGTCTAAAGACCTACCCCCTTAAACTATCTAACATGGAAAATGTTTATGAACCCAGTAAAGTTAAAGGTCATGTGAGATAGTAAAGTGTGATTAACAGCCACTTGGATTTAAGCTATAGACGAAATGGTAATTATTGTTTGAGTTAAGAATTTTTCATGGTTAAAAGGTTTTTGGAAGAAAAGTGCGATGAGAGGTCAAAAAACAGTTCCTCGTCTTCTAAACAACTTAAAACGTTTGCCCAAAAAAGAATTCTGGGAAAGAATTTTGCAAGCAGAAAAGCTGTTGAATTCTCAACGGAGACATTGTACTTTTCGACATAAATTACTTGCAGGGAACATTGTCTCTTGGGTTTGTTCAACATTAAACACAAAAATATTCTCAATTGTTGTAGAAAGAGTGGTTGATAATTGTTCTGGAAAGAACGGGTTCAACTCCAATTTACTTATGCGCTTTCAACAACTATACATTTAATTAAGCTGATCCAATTAAATTGATTGGGTAGGACGAATAGGAATCTAAAAATAACTAAGATCAACATTTTGTACGATCTACGAAAATCGCATCTGCAAGTTTGCACCCATTTTTTTTTTTTTTTTTTTTTTTTGGAGTAAATCAAGCTGTGAAAAAAAATCTGATATCTACAAAAACACAATGAATTTGAAAACCAATAAAAATGATATTACTATATTGCAACGGATATATAGAAATATACAAAACGAAATAAAGAAATCACGAAAGAACCGAAATGTAATAGTTAAAAAAATAGGCAACGAGTAGAAAGTAAAAGAAATGTTAATCCATAATTATGGGCATCCAGGATTAATGGCCAGCTTATAAGACAGCCCAGTTCAATTGACCGTAAAGTTCAACCTTGATGGAACCTTCTGGAGCAGTACTTGGGTTGTGGACTTGGATAGCATATTGACTAGCGGAGTAACCCTTTGGATTGTCGACAACATGAACAGCGTACAAGAATTGATCACCAGAGAATTGGAATTTACCAGTTTTCTCATCGTAATCGGTAATAGTGATACCATCAGAACCAGAAGCAACACCCAAATAACCTTGATCGTTGTAGGTGACAGCGTAATCAGTGTATGTGCCACTCATTTCTTGGTAAATATATGAGCGGACCAAGTAGAAGGTGCTATATGGATCAACGTAGTTTCCAATGAACAATCTGTTGAAACCAACTTGGTTGTCAACGGTGTAAAGGGTTTGGCCATTGATTTCGGTGTTGTCAGATTTGACATACAAGGTGACGTTACCACGGAAACCTGCTTGGATTGGAGCAGCAAAAGCAGATTGGAAGAACAAGGAGAAGAAAGCAGTAAGGATAACAGCAAATTTGAACATTGTATGTAGTGTTTGTTAGTGTGTGTTTGTTGATGTAGAAATAAAAAAAATTCAACGATTAACTAGGGAATTATCGTGGGTATTTATACCTTTTTCCTCAAGTTATTTTTAGGATGATATCATTCGCATGAAGCTGGCCATGACGTAGTTAGTTTAATAGCTTTGGTATGTTCATCCCCTATTTTATTGTTTTGCTATGAGTTTATAACCAGATAATTGTCATGTCCCGGAATGTGGTTGTGGCATAATGGGTATATGGGTTGTTACCAAGGGTTTATCATCACTCCACACAAACACACTAATTAGTTGCGTCAAAAGAAGAGCTCAAAATATACTTAATAAACATGCATCAACTGGGAATGCTGCTAGCTTTTACAAGCTCGTTATGCACATAATTTATTTTGCATGACGTGCGTCATAATACAGGTCGCCTTCAATCTGGAACCCAAGAGTTTGCGAAATCCAACAAGCTATGACGACACTGGTTCTTGACACTAGAAGATTATAAGCTATTAACAACCAACACAATTATTCATGGTGTACCCAGTTGCCCTGTTTTTTGCAAGAGTGGGAAATGGTTGTTTATTCTTTTCTGGACACTATTCGAGCTGGATTGGGAAAGCAGCAAGACTCTTCGTCTCAAACCATAATGTACGCTGGACTCCAATGCCATCGTGATAGTATTACTAAAAATAGATTACGAAGGCAGATAGTAAAGGGTTTACCGTACTTGAGCAAATTATGGGTAAGAACCATGAAACATGAAAAAGAAAACAACTCGGAACAAGTGGTTGACGTTTCGAATTAATCATCACACCACAGGAACAAGGAAGCAAATTGTTTCATCCCTTGATGTAGAAACAAGTCTGGACAAACTTCAAAAAAATCAGCAAAGGCGATTCCCATCGATAATCTAATGCTTGTTAAATGTTTGCACAAAACAAGCGGAAGCAAAAAAAAGAAAACAGTTGAAGCTGACAGGATTTGAACCTGCGACCGTCGGATGTTTACAACCGAGAACTCCTCAAATTTTGGAATCCGATACTCTGCCAACTGAGCTACAGCTCCAGGATTTTTCAAATTCCTGCACACTGTGGATACCTGTTTTTAGTAGACGTAAAATGATTCACACCAAACAACTACAATGTTGAGTGTTCTGGGTATGCCAGGATCACATCGTTCATTGGATCAGACACACCTATTTAAGATTGATCACTTTGGAGGAGGATATGTTAAAGTTGATAGGACACAAACTAGATTTCATCGCCTAATGTCAATGTATACGAGGGTTGACTACTCGTGTACCTCTGTCAAGATGCAACCCCTGATTTTAAAGATTCTGGTACCTTGAAGATATAACAATGCTGTGGGGAAAGATAGAAGGATGAAATTTATTGTAGGATGAAGTCTCAGAAAGCCATGATGTCCTTCTCGTCAATTGTGATTCTCAATGAAAAATTCACGAGTTTCCTGAGGTTCGTCGTCTTGGAGAACAACTTTAGTCAACTTAAATGGACATTTGAACCTGTAAAAAAGGCAAACCATATTGAAATGATAGTGCATTCAGTAGTTCTATATCACAAAATGAGTTGGCAAGATCAGCACTGGAAAACAAGACTTATGAAAAGTTGGTCTTCGAAGATGTCATTCATGACGTAATGGTATCGCCTCGCTCTCACGCCAATGTAGGCAGTCAAAAAAAAAAAAAGAGTTACGAACAAATAAACAAACAAAAAAAATCTTTTTCCTCTCCTTACTTAAACAAGTAAACGACAACAATCAAAATCGTACTATTGAAAGCAAGTTCAAAAATCACCATCCTCACCAAGCACAATTCATCCACACAGAAACCATGGCTGATAGAACGTTGAGCAAAACAGATACGGCTATGAGTGCAAGCAGTCTCACCGCTACATCAACCGCGGATCCTCCTCCTCCTCCCCCACCTGAATCATCGACAACAGAATCATCAAAGTTATTGGAAAATGATTCCAAGATTCAACAGATTTTAAACAGTGATGGAGCAATTGACGTTTTGTTGAATCGTTTAAAACAGAGTTTGACCACTAGTGAAGAATTCAGCAAATTTATCAAGAAAAAGGCACAAATCGAAGATGAACATTACAACCAACTCAAGAAATTCGCCAACAATATTCGTACGACAATGAAAAATAACGCTAGGAATTTGAAAAATGATTCGTTACAGTTTCAAATGGATAAAATCATCCAATTTGATGAATCAATTCATGGTGTGGGGAACTCGTATGTTACTGCCTTGAACACAATGTATGATGAGTTAACGTCGTTGATTGGCACTGTTAGCAGGTCTAGAAAATTGATTAAAGACGAGCATAAAAGAAAAGAGAAGGAATGTATCGATGCTATATCGGCAGCAGATAAATCAAAGACAAAATATAACCATTTGTGTGAAGACTTGGACCGTTTGAAAACAGCTGATCCAAACAAGAAATCATTTAGTTTGAAGAATAAGACTATTGAACAACAAGAAGATGAATTGACAAGGAAAGTGGATGTAGCAGATCAAGAATATAAACTGAAAGTACAGGTTTGTAAGAAATTGAAGGACGAAATTTTGGTGATCCACAGACCAAACAACACGAAAAAATTGAAGAATTTGATTTTGGAATTGGATATTGCGTTAAACTTGCAGTTGCAGAAATATGCCACCTGGTGTGAAAATTTGGTAATGAACTCAGGAGTGTTAATTAGTCCTTTGCAAGCTAGCAAATCTTCCATGAAATCAATGGCCAGTTCTGTTGATAATGACAAAGATTTGTATCAATATTTATTAAAGAACGGAAACACACTGAAGAACAGTCAATTAGTTCCTGTGGACTATACTATTCACCCTTCCTTGGTTAAGACCAAAGACATTGGCAAACCATTTTTGAACACTACTAATACCCCAACCAACTTAAAGAATGCAGCTGCAACCAACAGATGGAATAATACCAATGCAGCACCATCATCGTCCGCAGCATCAGGTCATACAAAGAAATCCAGCATTTCTTTCGGATCTGGGTCCATGGTTGGTTCGGCACTTGCTGCATCATCTGTGGGATCTTCAACTCTCACAACCAGCAAAAGTAATGACACTAATGAGTTATTGAGTTCAAGCACTTCTAATACCGCCGCGCCATTGCCACCAGTTCCGGTTCTGTACTCTTCTTTGGACCCACGTCCGAGCCAACCTTCGACACCACAAATGAATGGCCCTAAGGCATTGTCTACTTTCCTGCAGCCTACATTTGGAGTCTCAATAGAAGATGTAATCCAATTTGCTGGTGTTGATAATGTGCCGCTAGTTGTTCGAAAATGTATCGAGGTGATTGAAACGTATGGTATAAACATTGTGGGGATCTATCGAATCAGCAGTAACCAGGCGCAAGTTAATAAACTAAAGGAAGCTATAGACTCGAACTTTACCAACTATTTGATGATTGGAAAAGATATCGATCCAAACAATGTTTATGAGAATGAAGTGTTTGCGGTTGCAAGTTTGATGAAGTTGTATTTTTCAAGTTTACCGGAACCTTTGGTCACTAGTGCGGCTTCCAAATCGTTCATCGAAACGGTTAAATCCACCGATGAACATTTCATAGCTAAAAAATTGCATCAATTGGTGTTTGGATTACCAGATGGTGCATACTTCACGTTAAGATCGTTAATGTTTCATTTGAACAAGATTGCTGAACACGAACATGAAAATAGAATGAATGCTAAATCTCTTGCTATAATTTGGGGTCCAGTAATTTTCAATGATGAATCTACAAGTGCACAAGATTTGAGTTACAAGAGTAAGGTTGTTGAAGAATTGATGAGTATAGCAAATGATATATTCGAACTTGATGAATAGATCTGATTTTATACAAAGACGTATATATATAAATACAACTATTACACGAAATCTAGTATTTCATGAATGAAATTTTATCCTTTTTCTTCTTAATTCTCTCGTCTTCCTTGCTAACACCACCACCGCCAATACTACTATTGCTACTGCCACTTTCATTTCTGTAATTAAATCTCGGTGGTTTGACTATCCTACCGGTTGATCCTAGACTATTGACGTCCTTGTAACGACTATGTCCATAACTACCATCTGCATTCTCTTGATTCAGTTCATGATGTTGTTGTATCAATTTCAAATTCGTTAATTTTGATTCCAATTTCAATCGTTCATATTTAAGCTTCTCTTGTTTTTTCAAATTCATCAATTCTTCATCATGATCACCCGATATTTCCTGTTTTATATCTATTAGTTCATTCTTGATCAAATTATGAAATTCATAACTATCAAGAATCTTATCCTGAATATCTTTATCCACAATACTCAACAACTCGTTATTATCATTCGTTGTGATCTCACCTTGAATCAAAGCTGCCATCTTACCTTTATTTTTCATTAATATTGACGGATCTTGTTTGACTTTGGTTTCGATTAGAAGTTTTATTTTGAGAAGAAGGTTGGTGTATGTTTGTGATTGTTTGAAGTTGTCCAAGAGGACCTTCCGTTGATTATCAAACTTGCCTTTCTTTTTGTATATGTTTATTAGTTGTTTGGAATCTGTTTCTTCCTTTTTCTTAGATGATTGTTCTGACATTGTTGTATTTGGGCGGTTTGGGGACCTCTTCTGATGGTTGATCTGAATTCTTCTTCCTTTATTTTTTTTTTGCTGTCTCTATTGTTTTTTTTTACCACAGTTATCGTAAAGTTCTTTTATCACAACTCCCCAAATTACACCAAATCAAACTCAACCAAACCAAATAACACTCGACATGTCGAGCTCTAAGAACCAAGCCTCCATTGCAAGCATGCTTGATTTGAATAATGTTAGTACCAACACATTATCGACTGTCACGAGCATCAATTCAACAACACCAGTGCCCCCTGAACGTTCAGTGTCCCATCTAATGTCAAATACCCCTTCGCCCAAATTATACCATCGTTCTACTGAAGACAATACAGAACCACAGGATAGCAAGAGAAAGAAGTTAAATGTGCCACTGACATCTTCTTTTTCTCTTTCTACTTCTCAGGCGATAGATTCAGATCAAGAGATTGCGAAATTAAATCAATTGGCTTTGTCAACCGTGGATGCAATATTAAACGACTTATCATTAGATCATTCCCTTGGTTTTTTGGCTTATCAATTTATGAAGTTATGCAAATCAAAACATCTGCAACAGAATTATTTAGTACATCAAATTCGTACTAGATTGGAAAGCAATTTCACGGCAAATATCAAACCAAAATTGGAAGAGGCTTTGGAAAATATAAATGATCCACTTGAGTTTGCTGAAGAATTCTTTCGAGTGTTTGACAATTGGTATTGTCGAGTGGAGAAATTGAACAAGGTATTTATATATTTGGACACGAATTATTTGGCAGTGCACAGTACAAAGGAATCCCTTTTACGATCTGCTATTTCGTTGTTCAATCAACACATGATAGAAGATTATAGAGATACATCATCATCGGTACAGATAAAGGAAAAATTCATGCAGTTGTTAAAGAAATGGAGAGAAGACGTGGTACTTAAGGAGAACAATCCGGAACCAGATTTACGGTTGTATGAAATGTCAATCAAATTCACTAAATTGATGTACCAGTGTCGTTCATCTTCCCCAGAGAAATTTGAAAACGAGTTGATAGAGTCGGTCGTGACTCACTATAAGACACTAAGTTGGTCTTGGATATCGTCGAACGACAAGCCGTTTAATTATATTCAACAAGTTTTCAAAGCTATGAATGAAAATTTACGATTCTTTAGTGCTTCCATAAAGAAACAGCATTTCATTCGAAAACTATTTTTAAAACTTCGATGGAATTTGATATTTGAGAATTTTAATGAATTATTGTCAAAGACTTTTGAATTTTTACTTTGTCATCCGAAAGAATTGCAACTCATGTATGGCTACTGCTTGCAGTCGTGGCAAGATTTTGCCTTGCAAGCAGTGCAAACGTTCATTTACCAATGGGGCGTATTCACAAAAAATAGTTTTAAGCTGATTGTAAATGTCCAGGTTCAAAAGAAGTCAACTGGACATACAGTGATAAATGAGTTGGTCACTAAGTTCAAGTTCTTTGAAAATTTGGCTGATAGTCAATTTAAAAATGATGAGATCCATTTCCAACTAAGAAAGTCATTAGCAGGAGGAATAAGCAGTTCGGCTAGTTGTAAATCACTAGTTATTTATCAATTATCCAAATATTGTGACAACTATTTCAAGCAAAAATTGGTAATACCCTATGAAGAATTTGAGGAAAATTTTATAACAATTTTTAAAGCAATTGGAGAAAAACTGGACTTTGTCAATACCTACAAACGTGATTTATCAAAAAGGATATTATTCAGTTCGAAGTTCAATTCTGAAGAAGAGCAAAAACTAGTCAATGCGTTGCTGACATATCTCGGCCCAACCGATGAATCACACAGCTTGCCAGTCATGCTTACTGATATTACCACTTCCGGTGAGCAGTATAAGAACTTTATTGAAGCTCGTGAAGGCGAAAATGGGTTATTGGCTAATTCGTTTGAGTTCCAACCTTTGATATTGTCTAAGAAAGAATGGCCAGATATTCCCAACAATGAGGATACGAGCAATTTCAGATTACATTCTGTTTTGCGGTCCATGATTGATGATATGACAAAGAAATATCTGAAATTGGATCCCAAATATAAGATGAGACAATTGGATTGGACCAATTACAAGTTGCATCAAGTTACCATTTCAGCTAGATTTAAGCAAGGGGAGAAAGACATCACTGGGAATTTGTTACAAATCCTGGTAATTTTGTTATTTGCCAATGAGAATATTGATGGGTATACACTTGATCAATTAACAGGACTAACTGGACTAAGTTCAGGATTCCTTACCAAGGTTCTCAATTCCATAACTACGGAGAAGTACAAGATTTTACTTTACAACGATGGTAAGTATCACTTTAATGATGGATTTGTTGACAAGTCAAAGAACATCAAGTTGCCAATGATTAGAGAATCGCCATCATCTAAATCTGAACAACAGCAAGAACAAGAAGTGCAACAACAATTGACCGATTCTATACAAGCCAATAGAGATGATGAGTTTAAGAGTTGTGTGGTCAAAATCATGAAACAAGAAAAACAATTGGATATATATGAATTATTGAATAAATCCATCAAGACTTTGGAAAGTAGACAACAACCACAATCACAACAATTATCTGTGGATTTTCCAAAATTGAAAGTAATAATTGAACAATTAATCGAAGCGGAATTCTTGAAACGTGATGATAACAACAAAAATATACTTATATATATTCCATAAAACAACAAAAATTAATCAACTAAATACACATAATATTGATTCTTGTCATGTCATGTCTAATTCATTTAATTCTTTTATCACTGGAAGGAGTTAGTTGGGTTAGATTACACTGGAACATCTTCTGGATCTGGGTTGTAAATCCAATGTTGACCAAAGTATGGGATCTTTTCGTAGAAAGTTTTTTGGAACAATGGGACACCTTCGGTGAAAACAGCAACACCAGCACCGGCAGCACCTCCCCAAAAGATCAAATCTGGGATGTAGGATCTAACTAATGGGGCATTTAATTTACCAAAATGACCTAAAGCTTTATAAGCTGGACCTTTAACGTACTATCACAGGGGTTAGTAATTATACAATTGGCTCTCTCTTATAAAAAATGATTAGGTTATTCTGTACATACTGAAACCATTGTGAATGAATAGTTATTTGAAATATAGTTCCTTACAAAAACAGTGTTTTCGTTCTTGCTTCGGATTTTTTTTTTTTTTCCAACCTTCTTACCACTCGGATTTTTTTCTCAATAATTTTGATTGGCTTGGTTTTACCACGATCACGTGATTTGCTAATTTGTGGAGAGAAGAATAATATATATTGGATTTGTTATAGGTCTTTAATTATTTCTTCTTTATTTTTGAATAAATATACAATTTTATATTTGTTATATGTATCACCTGAATCGATTTATTTCAGCCATGCAGTATTCTCCTTTGATCGAATTAGTCAATCTAAGATACCCTCCACTATGCAAAAAAATAAAACTTCTGGCTCTCAGTTCCTTGATTCAAATCTAATTAGCATCAGGTTGGGCCAAGATATAGTCAATGGTTTGACCAACAGTTTTCAAACTATCAGCTTCATTATCTGGGATTTGGATATTGAATTCATGTTCCAATTCCATAATGACTTCAACGACATCCAAAGAATCCAAACCTAAATCAGAAGTAAAACTACTGGATTCGGAAATTTCCCCCTTTGAAGTATCCACTTTATCATAACCTTCTAACAATTCAATGATTCTTTCTTTGGCTATTTCTCTGGTCAATTCTGGAGCGGCACTGTAAGCACGAACGAATTGAAATTGGGATTGGAATGATGCTGGGGTTGTTGTTGATCTTAACGCAAGAATCGATGGTCTTACTATGGAAGATGAGATTGGTTTGGAGGTTCTTAAGGTTCTCAACAAGGTGTTTCTAAACATGACTGTAATGGGATGGCTATTGTATAAAGTGATGACTGGTGGATAATCGTGCTGTGGGTGCTTTTTTTTTTTTCTTTACCCTTGTTGGTTTGAATTATTGAGATTTGAGTGGACAAATTTTTCACTAACAAAAGGAGACAATGAGAGAGAAACAGTGAGTGAGAGAGAGACACACTGACAACTGGAAAAAATTTTTATGCCTTTCACGATATTAAACCACAACCGCATATTCACCACACAAACACCCATTCTAATCCGTTGTAACCATGATTAGATCTCTATTTACCGGAGTCAGGTCAATCAGACCCACTGTCTCCCCAATCACATCCTATATGAAATCCATAAATACCAACGTTTTCACTCATCAAAAAATATCATCACCAATATTATCCCAACTTCGTTATTCATCATTAAACCAAATCTTAAAGGGTACCCATCATGATCCAGTTAAGAAAAGATTGAGTAAATCCCCAGATTTGGAAACCAACCCATTTAAAAAAGGTGTGGTGGTAAGAATCATGATTTTGAAACCTAAAAAGCCAAATTCAGCATTGAGAAAATGTGCCAGGGTTAGATTAACCAATGGGAATGTCATTAGTGCTTTGATACCTGGTGAAGGACACAATTTACAAGAGCATCATGTTGTGTTGGTTAGAGGTGGTAGAGTGCAAGATGTTCCTGGTGTCAAATACCATTTGGTTAGAGGAGCGTTTGATTTGGTTGGGGTCGCTAATAGAGCTTCATCAAGATCGAAATATGGTGTTAAAAAACCAAAGAAATAAATGAAATAAAGTGAAATAACAAACGTGTGCTTGTGTGTGAGTGTGTGTATATATTCATGTAAATATAAATGATAAAAACATTGCTTCTTTTAACATAAACATCGGATGTTTAGGCTCTAATATCGAATCTTCTACCACTGGCAGTTTTTCTATTTTCAATAACTTTACCTTCATCATCGAAATTTTCCGGTTTAGCACGGTTCAAAATCTTCAAATATTCCTTGGATCTGAATCTCATTCTTGAATGCATATAAGCCTTGGAACATTTGATATGGTAATGGAAATAACTTCTAAATAATTCAATATGTGAGATACAATTTTCCCTCTTGTTTATAGTTAAATGACGGGGGAACAACACAAAGGTGATATATCCCTTATTATCATCTTTACTTGAAGCTGACACCACACTTTGAATATCCAACGGAGGTTCTGCATGGGAATATAACACTTGTGGAGCAGTTTGAACAGACCTTTTTCTGGCATCAACAAATTCTTGCAAGAAAACCTTACCGAAAATCTTATCGGTTTCATCTTGGAACACTGTTGAAAAAATAACCGTAACTCTATCAAAGGAAGGTTTTAAATAGATACATTCGTCATTACCTCTATATTTGATGACAAAGACTGGTTCGTTGCTTAATTCTTGTTGAACCTCTTCTGCATATGTGTTACTATTGGCGTATTTCTTCAGTAATTCATCATATCTGCTAAATGCTTGTTCGAAAGGAGCGGCTATGGCATTTCTCTTCAAATTCGATAACTCATTGATTAAATTCAATTTATATTCTTCAGGTTGTTGACTAGCCTTGGCAGTATCCAAAACTAATGAATAATTATATCCAGGTTCAATATCATTGGAAGATAAAATAGTCAAGACGTCACTGAATGGGGAATATCTACTTTCGAGATATTGAACAACACCATGTTTATTTAAATCAGACCAACATCTAGTTGTTATGGAAATTAATAAGAAATGTTTTTCTCCAGGTAACGTCAGTAAATGGAAAGTGGTGAAATCGAAATCAGAAACAATTCTGTCCAATGATTTGGAAGAGGCATCAGGAGCCAATCTTTCAGTCAATGTTTTTTCAATCAATAAATTATTTTGTTCAATTTGCAACATAGTGGTTTTTGGTTCTTTAGAAGGCAATTGATAAAAAGGGGGATATGGAGGCACTGTTCTTTCGTGGTGATTTCGGCAACCGGTTGGTCTTGGGAAAAAAACGAGAATCAAAGGTCGTTGAGCAAAATTTTGGGTTTGTGCACGACGCTGATTTTATCCGCCGCAACTCATTCACGTATAAGGAATAAATATATATATATATATATATTATTATTACTACTATTAATAATGCCACTAAATGCATAAGAATTATATTATATTACCTCTCTGGACCAACCCAAAATATCTTCACCAGAACCTCCCATCGGTCTTTCCACGAATATATCTGAATCCAACCAAGGATGTGTTAACAACCCACCAGCATCCGCACGCTTTTCTGGCAGTAATTCCAACATGGGCAACAAAAAACTAGAAAGTGATTCTGCTTCAACACTATCTATTTTATATTTTTCAGTCAAAACCAGCTTCAAATCCCATGGTTTCAACAGCAGGATTCGTTTCATTTTCCCTTCCTTGGTGAAGAATTTCAGATACTCTGTACCATTTTCAAATAATTTCGGAAATGGACCCACTAATTCAATGATTTGGGCAAGATGATCGTCATCCCTGCCAAATGAACCTCCTTCACGTGGATCAAAAAGATAATCACCGGTCACTAACTCAAAGATTAAACATCCTATCGACCACATATCCACCAGGGCACCCCAGGAAAACCCAAGAAGAATTTCTGGAGCCCTGTATTGGCGAGTCTGTATTTGATCGGTGAAATGATGGTCACACCATGCTGCATTTCCAAGGTCGGCTATTTTTACTGAGATGGTGGCAGGAGTAGAAGTGGAAATATCTGCTGTGTTGGTTGTGGAATTGTTGTTGGTGGTGTTGGCTATTGACACTGAAGAATAGGAAGTGTTGAAAGTAGATGTATCCTCATTTGGTGCCGATGCAGCTGGTTGGTTCTGTTGGTTGAGATTTAATGAACTGGTGAAGCTATTGGATAATGGTAAGGATTCACGTATGATTGTTTTGGATCTGTGCGATCTTGCTCTTGGAGTTGGAGTTGATTGTGCTGACACTAATGAAATAGGCTTTACCGTACTGGTGGTTGTTATTGGTGAAGTGAAAGAGCCATTAGGAGTTGCCATGGTTGGAGTTGATGTTTTAGATGCTTGTCGGGATAATTTCCTTTGTAATTTCTTTTGCATATCTTCTTGTTCCACAAGCTTGACAATCAGCTCGACGTCGTCAATCTGTAGCAAGACATTTTCTGGCTTGATATCTGTGTGGATAATACCACATTTTCGATGCAAATAATCCGTGGCTGCTAATAACTGTGTAGCTATCTGTTTGACATAAACAATGGGGATTCCTCTGTGCTTATACCGTCTGATCAAGCTCAAAAGGTTCTCTCCCAATACTTCAAAAACCATAACCACATGAACCCCATTGGGTCCCTTATGAGTGAATGTATCTAATAATTGTATAACGTGTCTATAACCAGGATGATTAATGTCACAAGTAGATATTTTGTCTAATAGTTTAATTTCATCAATGGCAGTTTCCGTGTAATGTTTGGCTGATCTGACAACTTTCATTGCCACATGACAATTCCTGTCATTATCTTTGGCCAACCACACAGTTGAGAAATGACCCCAGCCGAGTTTTCTTACCAAGGTGTATTTGCCATTCTTGTAATTCTCCCCTATGAAGCATGGATGATATCCTCCTGGTGCATAGTCTTCTAAGTCTTCTTCATCGGCAAGATTTTCAGGTTCATCGGAATCCGAACCATCGTCTTCTTCGTGTATAGGAGCTCTGTGGCCAACTCCACCTGCGTCTGCTGCGTTATTACTTGTCATTTTGAAATTATACTTGTGTTTGACTTTTAATTCCAATTCATCTTCAAATTCTTGGATGGAATAGTTGTTGACACCAGAGGTCAATACTGATAATTCAGGTTTGAATTGTTTGGCTGAAGATTGTGTGGTGGATACATAAGGTGTACTGTGTTGGATCAAATTGGGTAACAACAGCACAGACGGAGGATTGAAATTCTCATTGAAAGTGTCTGATCCTATGTATGAATTGAGGTCCTGTGTGGTGTCATTGAAGGTGTTCTTGACAGGTGTTATTGGTGTGTTTGTATCTTTACTATGACTTGGTTTCCGTTGATGGTGATGGTGATGGTGATGCTGCAGGTGATGCTGTGAAAGGGGTGACTCAGCGTCTTGTTGGTCTGCCTGTTGGATAGCCAAGGAAAGCTTGGAAGTGGTGTTAGGCATATGAAATTAGGGGGGCGATTGATGGTAGATGTGCAGAGGGTAGGTGAGTAATGTAAACTGATGATTCAGAAAAAGCCCAGTAATTAAGAAAAAAAAAAGACAAACTTAAAACAAAAACACTAACAGAGATATAGCAGAATGCAAACTACTAGAAGCACACAATTAAAGAAGATGAAGCAGAAAAAAAAAAAAAGCTGACAGAAGGAAACACAGAGAGCAGCCGGCAGTATTAGGAATATGTCACGTTCTAATGATACAAAAAAAAAAATTGACCTTCCAAATAAAAAACCAGTTGAAAAGATCTCAATCAAAGATGCTATAAGATAAGCCACAACCAAACAATCTAATCAATTAGTCAACTATGTAAGATTAAAAAAAAAAAAAGGAAAGCAAATGATTTTTCTTTTGATACAAATTGACTGAAAAAAAATTTCTTTCCTGTTTCTTCCTATGACTATGCATCGGTTGTGCCAAAATATTATTTTTTTTATTTTTTTTTTTCGCGCTGTCGCAGAGTTGTGAATCCTCCGTCGGCCCACACCGCTCCCCTCACGCAGCTGCAGTCGGCCCACGGAGGTAAGTGCTCACCGTTTGCATTTCTCGCTCCAGTTCCAGCCGTCTCTCGGTTAGCGTTAAGAATAGAACTACGTCATCCATTTTTTCTAATTTTTGCACGTGCTCTCATCAACCCACACTCATTACTTTAAATATAACTACAATCAACTTTCTGGCATTTCTTGAATAAGTTATAAGTTATGTATTATATTAACCATCAATTATTTTATTTTCTTTTCTTCATCTTCTTCCTACCTAACATACATACATCTTTTCAACAGATCAGCTCTATTAATCCATGTCAACATCTCCTTCAGCATCTTTACCACCCTTCTTAGCAGCTTCTCTCTGAGCAGCCAATTTTTCAGCCATAGCAGCAGCTTGGGAAGCTTCTTGCTTTTGTCTATATTGTTCTTTCTTCTCTTG
The DNA here is from genome assembly GCA_030557105.1 of Candida frijolesensis. Classification (NCBI taxonomy): domain Eukaryota; kingdom Fungi; phylum Ascomycota; class Pichiomycetes; order Serinales; family Debaryomycetaceae; genus Candida; species Candida frijolesensis. The sequence goes on along the minus strand of JAKTVH010000375.1, from coordinate 9,428 downwards.
TTCTTTGGCCAAGTATCTACCTCTAATGACGTTACCAATAGAAGCCAATTCTTCATATTTGGCGATGTATTTAGCCTTGGTACTGTCTTCACCAGCATCGTATAACCAATCTTCGGCTTTCATCAACAATCCGCTCAATTTTTCCTTTTCTTGTTCAGAAGCAAAATCTTTGTATTGGTCGTCCAATTTACCTCTCAATTCATAGATGTATTCTTCCAATTGGTTCTTCTTTTCTTCGGTGTCGAAGACTAATTTATCTTCCATGACCATAGAGGCTTCTTCTTCGATGAATTTTTGTAATTTAGCATCTGGCAAGGCAGCACCTTCACTTTCAATAGTCAAATCGTTCTTCTTGACCAACTTCTTGACTTCTTTGTATTGTGGTTCAGCATCTTCATCAATTTCTTCACCTTCTTTTGGTTCAACCAATTCCTTAACGAGCTGTTCTTCAACAGTGTAAGCACTTTCGATGGTGTAGAAACCAGATGGGTCGTTTCTCAATTTTATCTTGGTGGCAATAGAAGATTCACCTTCGCTTGGAACAACACCACTGATTTTCCATTTACCAATCAAAGTTTCAGTACCTTTTGGTAATTCTTCTTGTTTGGTGTACTTAGCTTCAATTTCAAAAGATGGACCCTTTCTGAACAAAGTAATGATCTTGGTACTTGGGAACAATCCTCCTTTAGGGAAGACTTCCAAGTGATCTTCATCTTCTTCTTCTTTGTCCCAGAAGTAGGAAACGGTGTATTGGTTGACATCTTCAAATTTGAATGGTCTAACTCTAACAGTTGGGGAGTGACAAGCACAAATGTAAGCGTTACCTTTAGCAATAGCTTCATCTTGGTTCAAAGTGAATGACAATGGTTTGTCAAAGATATCAGCAATTCTGTTTTTAACAGCTGGGATTCTGGAAGAACCACCAATGACTTCAATAGAGTCCAAGTCTTCTGGTTTCAAACCAGCTTCCTTCAAGGCAGTTTCAATTGGAATATTGATTTTAGACAACAATGGTTTAACCAATTCTTCCAATTCTTCTCTGGTCAAAGAAGAAGAAACATCAACATCGTTCATAACAGATTCAATGTTGAATGGAGCTTGGGTGTTGGCAGACAAGACTTTCTTCAATTTTTCAGCAGCAGTTAAAACTCTGTAGAAAGCTTTTGGATTTTCGTGAATATCAATCTTGTATTTAGATTTGAATTCTGTGGCGAAATGTTCAGCAATAGCGAAATCAAAACTTCTACCACCGAAATGTTTATCGTAAGAAGCACCCAAGATCTTCAATTCACCTCTCTTAACAGCGGCAATAGCAACTTGGTAAGAAGAATGACCGACATCAATAAAAGCAACTTTCTTGTATTCATCTTCTGGTAATTCGGCAGCTTTGAAAACACCGTAACTGACGGCAGCAGCGGTGACTTCGTTGACAATTCTGACTGGGTTTAAGCCAGCAATTCTACAAGCGTCGGCAGCAGCACGACGTTGCTTTTCAGTATACCAACCTGGAACAGACAAACAAATGTCACTGATGTTACCGTTGGTTTCCTTAAGGGCTGTATCCTTGATTTTGTCCAAGTACATGGCAACCAATTGGGTGGCGGTGAATTCTTGTTGTTTGGCCAAGTATCTAACTTTACCAGAGATTCCGTTGTCTTCATTCTTGACCAATGGGATGGTGAAGTATTTCTTTTCAATTTCGAAATCAGGATGGTCGGCTGGCAAACCAACAATTCTTTTCAAGTTATCAACGGTGTTCTTGATGTTGGAAGTTTGTTGGTTCTTAGCAGATTCACCCAAGAATCTGTTTTTAGGTCCAAAACCAACCAAGGAAGGGGTGGCTCTGTTGGAGACTTCGTTGACAACGATATCAATACCTCTGTTCTTAGCACAAGCGATAACTGTGTTGTAGTTACCTAAATCAACACCAAATGGAACTGACATGACTGACGATAATTCTTAATTGTGGTTGTAAAATACTATTGGAAGGAAAAGAGAAGCAAAAGTAAAATCCAGTTGAAAAATTCTCTCTTCTTCTTCTTCTTCATCATCTTTGTTCTTTGGCTGCACTCAAAAGCAACGTATATATAGAGCGAACGACAGACAAAAGAAAAAAAAAAAAATTTTTCTCTTGAAAACGGTCGTGGGCGGTTGCAGAAAAGACTAGAAGGTTCTATTGCGTTCTATAGCTAGAAAGATTGCTCTTAAACTCATGATTCCATCGTTTATTCCACTATGACAACGTCATATTTATGATCTACGTACTGTGTTCTAGGATGGTCATTAGAGTCATCCATCCATTGGACTCAACCAATCTCAAATAATCTTCCATCTGCTTACTCTTGACGTATTGTATAAGCAACTTCAATTCGTCATCTCCCAAGATATGCAGCTTGGCCAAATGCAAAATGAAATGGAAGTTAAACAATTGATCATTGTTGGTCTTCAAATAGTTTGACAATGTCTTCAAGTTCTGGATTTCATCGCCCAAAAACTCTCTATTCTCAATGACGTAGGAATTTGTATGCAACAATGGTTTCGGATCGACTGGGAAAGAGTCGGTTAATGAAACCAACAAGAATTCCCCTGGGAAAGTTGGTTTGGCATTATTCTTCACTTCCAATCCATATTCGTTGATTTTCAGATATTGGATATCTGGAACATATCTGGTTTCGTTACTTTCATTCACGTAAATCTGAGAAGGTTGTGTGCAACCAGTTATGATATCCGCTTCAACTAACGCTTCAGCACTGGTTGAAACTTGATAAGATCTTGGTTCGATCTCTCCTTTTAAACCTCCTGATATAACACAAGTAACGAATTTCGATGAGAATTTCCCAGATCCGGAGTATTTCGATACATTGGGGTATTTCAATTGGAATTTACTTGCCATTATGATTTCCAAATTGGTTAAGAAATAACTATCCTTATGTCTCTTACACAATACGGTACCGTTTTTGTTTCCAGAATCGGTCAAATCAGTGAACGTGATACCCACTTTGTAAATCCCAAATTGTTCTGCCAATTCGTCAACGAATTTCTCATCTTCCCAATCCAACAACGTGATCCCATCCAATTCATCATGTTGTGGAGGTTCAATAATGGTTTCCACCACAGCTTTGATCCCCAATGGCAGTTTATCGCTTTTTTCATAATGTCCATACAAATAGCCAAATCTCTGTACCCCACTGAGTCTCCAAATATTAATGAAATCGTTCAATATCGACGAATCAGCAAATTCAACGTGATCAACCATTCGGAATTTTTGTAATTGTAAAGTAATTGGCGGCGGTTGACATTTGGAGCAAATACCTTTAGGGTATGGTTTATGACCTTCATTACAAGTTAAATCGATTGAATAGTTTGAAGCATCCAATGGTGGGAAATATGATCCTCCCGATTTCAATTTTTCCATTTGTTGTTTTAAATAAGCATGGAATGAAATGTGTTTGATGGCATGTTCTTTACGATAATTCTCATCCCATGGTGGCAATGACGAGCAATATTCACACATTCCTTTGGCCCCGTGTCTACACATGGTCGATAATGGACGTGGGATTAATCCTTCATCTTTATCCAACTCTTGGTCTATTGGCAATTCGTCGACTTTTAAAGGACCATGTGGAGTAACTGAATGGATAGGAACAGATGTGGTGTTGGTGGTGGTGTTTGTGATGGTGGCAGTGCCAGAATTTGTTGTTGTTGGTTGTGTTGCTGATTCATAATTGACATACAACATTTCTCCATTCTTTAAACCTAACAGACTGACAGTTTGATCTATGAATTCATTGGCAGATTTGCCCTTAGCATTTGGTTTATCAGCAATGAATAAACTTTGCAAATTGATTTCTTTGGGTAATTTCCCAACTAACTCTTCCAATACAAATGTGAAATTGGCATTGGTGTCAGCTGTAACTCGGAACATCCCATCCTTGGATCTGAATCTAATGATTATTGACGACATAGATACAATTTTTGTTTGTTTTGTATGGGATAGCTCTACAAATATTGGAGAGTCGCTCTTTTTTTTTTTTTTTTTTAGTTGCTTGTATCTTTTTGCCATTGAAAAACTACACGTATACTCACTAGCTAACAAATACTTTAATAGAATCTTTTAGACTCCCAATTATCCTATGAGTGTTATAATCAACACTGACATTACTATCACCAATGGGCGTCGTCTTGGCAGTTAACATTTGCAATGTAGGATCTGAGATTCTAATCTTGTTGAAGAATTCATTTTCATGACTAAGTATGCCCAACGAAATCCTGATTGCCAAAATCGCTTTCTTTGGTATTATCACTTTGATGTTGTCATCTATTTTTAGCTCTTGAGACTCAAGACTTTCATTGTGAATTAAAATTGGTAATATTTTCGGTTTAAGTTTGGATATTAGCGAATTCAAATAGTTTTTGGATAGTTCTATTTGATAGGGTTGGTTGTTTAAAGTGATTAAGGATTTGGAATTGATAGCTACTGATTCCTTGTCTGATGTAGGTGAGGAAGATGAATTACCAATAAGAGACTTCTTAACAAAGATCTTGATGGGGACCGTTAGCTTGTCTGTGATTTTAACAAACGTGATTTGTGGTGGCATGGCTATGATGGTTGTAAAAGTAGACCTCACAAGTGACGCAAGTAAAAAAAAAAAAAAAGTGAGAAATGGTCTACAGAATGCTTAATATTTTTTCAAGTTAAAGGAATACTATAAATTTCAAACTTATATTAGACACCTATAAAAGAATAAAACCCAAAAATTAATTATAATTAAAATTGAAAAATCACCAATTATCTAGGAATTGGAGATCACTTCAATATAAAAGAAAATAAGAAACCCCCCATTAATATTTCATTTGTATTTTTAATGTAATACAATAACAAAAATATAAAGAATCGTCGCATACGACAAAAAATTCGAATGGTAAATCATGAACTCTTTGGAGCGCCATTAGACTTTACTGACTTCACCGTCACCTAAAATTGAAAAGAAATCTTCAAAGTCCAACTGAAACGATTCTATTGGCTCTGCTGGCTAGACTGATTGCTGCTAAATCAGCTATAGAATGGGTTGTAGTTGGACAAGTGGAAGAAGATTCCATATCTAATTGTAGTGGGGAATCATGGAATGAAATTGGGGATGGGTAATTCCAGAAGGTATCTTCTAATTCGGTTTTCAAATTATAGACATCATCTAGTTGGTGTGATAATTGTGTTGGTTCTTCTTTGGTAATATACATGGTATCATCGAAGATCTTTTCTTTTTTTAAAGTAATTGGAGTGGAAGAAGGGGAAGTGTTGGTGGTGGTTGTCATGGGAGACAACGACGATAAGGATGGAGGTGGTGTATTTATGGTTGACTCGAGTTTTCTCTTTTTGGAAACCGGTTGTGATTGTTGTTGTGGTTGTTCCTCTTCCTGTTGTTGTTCTTCTTGTTGTTCGTCGATTTCATCATCGTCCAAATCTTTCTGCTTCCTGTTTGATTTCCTGGAACCATTCAAGTTAGCATGTATTCTGTCTTTCAACTCAGTGACGTCTTCTAAAGTTTCCAACTTAGTAGTGACTGAGGATTGTTGGTTGTCCGATAATAGACTGAAAACGGAGTTGTAGTTATTGTTCAATTTAGTCAAGTTTTCTTCTAATTTCAAAACATAGTTTTCCAAGTATTCAACATGTTTTCTTTTCTTTTCCCTGGATGCATGAGCTGCTCTTCTGTTTCGTAAGATTCTTTCAATCTTTCTTTGTTCTTTCTCTTCTTGAGTCTTTGCTCTCTTTCTTGGAGGTAAAGTAGATTTGAATGTGGCTGGATCAATGTCCAAAGTGGTAGCGTTATTGCTTGGTGAAGCAGAAGCAGTAGAAACAGAATCTTCCTCTCTTTTGATAATCTCAGTGGAATCCATATTTAGAGTGGTGTAATATGTGGTTGTGAAAAAAAAAAAGTAGCTGTAGTAATTGTAGCTGTTGTAAATGGAAAATTGATAAATTATTTGTAGTAAAAAAAAACTGATTCGTTGTCCTTTTTTTTTACTTAGACGAGATCGGAGGGAGGCACAGTATGTGTGTAGTAATTGCGCGTGTTCTGGGGGAGTAATTAGCAGTAGTGTGTGTTGAATCAAAAGACAATAAGTAAAACACGAGGAAGGCAAATTTTTTTTTTCCTGTGTTCTTATTGTAAGTAAATATTGATAGCAGGTAAAAATAGCAAATCCAGTCGTGTAATGTGAAAAAAATAACCTTGTGGATTATATCAGCAATTCTAGACTGGTAATTAAGTAGTGAAACTATGTGATGCGGCCAAAAAATACCAACAGGTGCTTCAGTTATGTCAGGAGTTGATGTTCTGAAGAGAATACAGAAAAGAAAGAAAAAAAGGAATGAGAAAAGGAAGAGTTGCAATTTCTAGTGGAGAATTGGATGGTTATTTATAGTAAAAGTGTGTATACCTCCATGAACAAAGTGGAAAAGGGAATGCAAATAGAAATAGGAAATAGGAAATAGAAAAATGGAAAAATACCAAGTGAAGTGAAAAATTATTTACCGTAACATTATGTATTATGCATGGTGGGTATAATTAATAATTTACCATTTCATCCACAATACCTGGCGTTTTTGTTACACTTTTTTTTTTACTTACAATATGCTTATCCTATTTCAGTTTCAAATTCTCTTTCTTTCATGGAAGATACATTCCACAACTCATTGCCTTGTGTTTCAGAATTTTTTTCTTTTTTGGCTTTGGCTTTGGCTTTGGCTTTGGTTTTTGAGGCACTGCTCACGACCTCCATGGTTTCGACAAAGTGTGTGTTGCGCGGTAAATGCCCCTCAGCATACAGTGAACATTAGCTACTAACCCTTTCTCTTTCTGCTCCCCATACTATTTTTCATTGGTCGATGAATTGGGCATATTATTTTTGATCAGATGTTGCTTGGAAAGAGAGAGATGTAGCAGTGGGGAGATTAAATCTAGGAAATATTTCTTACTAACTATAAAAAAAAAATATTCCCAAGTATTTCCCACAATAATAGAACCAATTACACCATCACAACCAACTACATACCGTTCGTCTTTTGCTTTAGGTTTTTTTTTTTTTCTTGTAAGATATTTTTCTTCTAATTTTATTTTTAGGTTGTATAAGTTTAAGTAAGCTTAACTTAGAATTTGACTAATTTGTCCCATTTGGCCCATTTGGGTTTTATTTTTTGGGTTAACATTTGCATGGATTTTGCAATGCGATGCCATTGTAACGCTTATTATTATATAGAAGACAAGGAATTATTCTATTCGGCCAGTCCCGTGGTTGGCTTTTGAACCACTTTCGGCATTCAAAAGATAATTATCTGTGTAATAACCACCATTCCATTTCCGATGACCTTTGTGACCCAGGAAATATCGCTGGTGGAGTTTAAAAAAATACATAACGTCATAAGTGACACTGGTAATGACCTTTTTACTGTGGAGAGAGAGGAAAGGGATATACATAGATCTGGATATCAACGAGGAGAGAGAAAAGCCATGGAAGACGCGTTATAAAGCAATACATTAGATAATATTATACAGTGCAATACAATGGGGAAGTCTAAACCAGGAATAATCCTGCGGCAGAAGGGAAAGGGAATTTTATACGAAGCCTCTCCCTCCATTATCCTCTATTTCATTCCCACCTTCTTAAACATCCCTTTCAACTCCTCTTCATGATTTCTTTTTTTTTTTTTTTCATAGTCTATGCAGTTGAGTTTCATACCATAATCATTCACAAATTCCAAAAAAGATATTATTGTGAAACATTATCTGGTTCACTCTTCCATTTGCTGCGCGATCTAAGCTATCCGTTCTTCTCGTCGTTTTCTCCTTCCTCGTGCTCTCACTTTACTTCTTCAGTTTCTGTCTTGATGTTCAACTTGAAAAAATTTTTGCATTAATGAAATCGTCTCTTGTTCCACAAAGCTTGATACACGAGGATGAGTAGGCGATATGCCAACAAAACAAACAAACGAAGTAAACACAATAAGCGAGGTAAACAGAGCAAGATATGGTTTCCAACAGCACCGCCACAGCTTCTCCTTTGAGTTGGTCGTGGGCCCATTACGGTAAACACAATAACCCCAAATCCAGAAAACCAAAGAAGCAAAAAGAAAAAAGAAAAAAAAAGAAACCCTTTCGCTCATTCTTGCGTTATAGGCAAAGGTTTTGGGTTTTGTTACTCAATGGTGATGATGCATTCTCTAAAATTTGAAATTTTCATTTACTAGAAATTGCCCGTATTACCTAGAACCCTTTCCAAAGAACAAAAAAAAACTGGAAGACCGGGATGTTTTACGTATCACCACAAAGAGGTCAAGAAATAACGTCTTCCATCACATTCCAGAAACCTCTCCCGGATGTAAGATGAGGAGAATTATGGAGTACAAGTTTAGGCGATGAAGTTTTGTGGAATTGATGCCATTTGCCGTAACCATATACTCACCCCCCACACACAAACGTACCATATTCTTCTCCCAACTGAAATTTTTTTTTTTTTTTTCATCTTTTCTTCAAAATTGCCTCGAAATGCAATCGACAGTTGAAGACGGATCAACAATATTTCCTCTCTTTGCAATTTTAAAAGCACTTATCCCTCCTTCTGTTTTGCAAGATGTTGCCATGTGGATCTGAAACATAAATACTTGTTGCAAATAACTTGTCACAAATATCAAATATCAAAGGGACTCGCGACACATTCTTATGTGAAACACTAAATTGAACTGTGGTACCACCGCCTTCTTTTTCCCTTCAAAAGTGAGCGAATTATATAATTGCAACCGCCAACATTGCGTTGCGTTGCTATATACACAAAATACTACTCTGACCAATCAACGATAAGTATTGCTCATTTGCATCGGCTTTCCTTACCCTTTCTCCAGTTGATGAGCTGACGACCACTAAGGTTTGCTGCAAGAACGGTACGATCTTTTAGATCAGGCAATCATAAACAAGCTATTACGTAAGTGAACCAACATCTCTTGGCACCAAACTAAGAATAAGAAGACATTTCGTTTCCATAGAAACTACCGCGATTAGGCCATTAAGGGTCTCTTAAGGTTTGGATTTTTTATACTGAAATTGTTCCAAAAATAGAACAAATAAATTTCCTTTCATAATAAGCTTAGTACATTTTACTTGGTTGCATATTTTCAAGAGCCCAAGATCATACTACTATACTTTTGCAACTATCTATCAAAAAAAAAAAAAAAAACAGACAAACCCATAGTCTACCATTTGGCATCCATAAAGGTTTACCGAATGTTCCCCCCACCTTTCACGGCTCAATAAACCGTTAGAAGTCGTTTTATCCAATCCACACGACTAACTTTTCTGACTCTTTTTTTTTTCTTTCTTTTTTTTTTTTTTTGGAGCAGTTTCGATATTTAAGATCAAATTTTTTTTTTTTTT